>JAYKAV010002020.1:478442-502130 GCA_035582835.1 Phoebastria nigripes | reverse complement strand
GTGTAGATGAGGCGCTTAGGGACATGGTTTAGTGGGCATGGTGGTGTTGGGTTGATGGTTGGACTTGATGATCTTAGAGGTCTTTTCCAACCTTAATGATTCTATGATTCTATGAAACTACCTTGCTGATTATATCAAATCTTTCATTTATGATAAGGATTTCTGAATGTGTGAAATCTGGAACATCTACTTGTCCTCAGACTTCTTTTCCTTTGCGTCAGTGTAAACACTGACCTGGTTTTGGCTTTCAGAACGCTAACCTGACTTGCTTGCAAACCATGCCAAGGGCTAGACCTCCATTTTGGCAGTTATATTTTTAAGTTATTTGAGGCTGCCCAGACTATACTTCAGCAATACCTGGCTAAGGCATGAAGCCAAAAGAAATGTCAGCAATACCAGCTCCTTTGACAGAAGATGATATACCCCAGCAATGCACAGTCTTGGTTAAACTCCAGTAGGGAACTATAGACAATTGGGACTATACTGAGAACTATACTAACAATGGGGATTGCTGGGCTTTTCCTTCTCTTCACCCCTACAAATGTCTTAGAAGGCGTCTCATATGTGAACTTGCAATATTTTTCTTTTGCCCAAAATCTGATTCAAATCCATAAGAATCACTGAGGTTACATCTTCAATTCACTGAGAATTTAAGGTGTACACTGGTATGTATTTTAGCATGGTAATACCCGACATGCTATTTCAATATATGAGAACTTGAAACCTGTGCTTTATAATCTGGATTAGTTAGTTACTAACAGGCTAATTTTAAGGTTTTAGATGTTACCCACAAGGTTTTAAATAGTCTGTGAATATCTAGTAGATTATGCAGCTTTAATCAGCAGTTAAAGCATGAATTGCATAATGAGGACTTATAGACAGCCAATTATTCTTTGTTAGAAATTCATGCCTGCTTTTGGATCTTGTTTCCCAACTTGTTTCATAACAAACAGAGCTGTTAACCATCAGAGATTATATTTTCGTTTCTTACAAAGATAGAAAAAAATGTGTGAAGGACAGATATGAGTAGAAATGATGCCAAGGAATTACATCTCTGCTTATTTTTGCTGTTGCTTATTTTGTAACCTGGGAAACATGCTACATGCTGTTTTTAATGTGTCTATTGTAAGAAGATTTTTAAGAAGTACCTAATATCTTCAATAAATACACAAAAATTGTGAGAACACAGAATTTAAAAATGAAGAGACAGAGACAGAAAGGTAGTGAAGGAATACAAAATGATAGAACAGAAGCTGTTCATATTTACAAGACTATAAAGTAATTTTAGGGGCAACATATTGAATAAACTATCAAGAGGCAGAATTCCAGGTATGAAAAGCGGCATGTAAAGAAATACACTCACGATCTTATCTGTGGCAGGTCTGTTTCTATTTTGTGACCCGTGTTTCTGAAAATCTGTATGGCTGCCTCAGCTACCTTATCATCTTCCATCCTGAGGCACTGCAGCAGAGACTCATAGGTCTCTGCAGAGTGGAACGAGGTAGGATGTGTAAAGGACAGAACCTGTAGATACACATTAAAAAGAGGTATATTTATTCATGGTAAATGAATCATCAGAAAAACAAAAATTATGGCTGGTTATGAGCATTACCTTCAACATAAATAGCTATTACATGCTCATATGAGATTATTACATTCAATAACTGCATTTTGGAGAAGGTGATACAGGCATTGTCAAACAAATTCATCTATGCATTGGTTCTTCAGGTCCTCCCCTCCTCCAAATATTTTATAAGATACTACATTATTTGAATACGTAAACATATTTATTAAAATGAAAACTTATTCAAGAGTATTCGTTTATATTCCAATCTACTTAAGAAGGCTTTTTTCCAACTTAATTTAACTGAACTGAAATCTTAATTTCTCCAGAATCTATAGTCCCTGAGCAGAAAGGAAATCAAGAAGGTTAAGATATCTACAAACAAAACATAAGATTACTGTCCTTTTAATCTAAAGCTAATGAAATATAACACATTCTGTTAAATAGGAGAAATGTCAAATAAGAAACTAAGCATGCAGAGATGCAAGGCAGGACAAGAGAGTACAAAAGGTTATCCCAATGCAAAACTAAATTAAGTATAGTAAAGTTCAGATAACATAAGGTAGGGAGAACAACGAAAAGTTGCATGTATTTTGTGTGTTCTTTGGATTTATCTTATCTTGGTTTCTTTGCTCAGAGTTKCCTACTTGTATGAGTATCAATGTGTGAAATAACATTCTCAAAGATATCCACATCACAGCAACAAAATCTTCAACCTTGGCAGATTTCTTTTCTGAGCTACATTAGCAAACAGACATTACTTCCTTGCATGCTTCTGTATAACTTTTTCTACCATGGTTGCCATTACCAAATTTGATGTGATACGTCTCCATAAACTCCACCCCGTTCATTCACGCACATTAATTATGTAACCTTCCCCTCCATTCCCTCCTAGATTTTATACTGCCCTTTGTAACATATTGAAAATAAAGTCTCATTAGCGAACTGCCAAATCTATCACAGATGTTTTCCAGATATTTCAAATCCTTCTTTCTCCCCCAGCCATTTTGCATCACCACTGAGAACACAAGTTCCCCCATCCCCTTTTTTTTCTCTACATAACTTGGCTCTTGAGTTTACTGCTTGCTTTCCTTCCAGTATCATACAGGCCCCAAAGAACGTGCCTCTCCTAATTTCCCCGTTTCTCTTCCTATCACTTTACCTCTGCACCTATATGACTTCCCTAAGCAGAAACCAATTTCTACCTTAATGTGCGTATTTCAACTCTTGGCACCCTCTTCAAAACATACTTCTTCCAAAAAACCACCTCTTTCATTATTCTTTTCTCAAGTGAGTATTAATAACCAAACACTTTCATACATTAAAAAAGTAATTATCTAAATAATATTAAAACCATGCTAACGTTAATTCRTTAGTCATACCACTTTTGTCCCTTCCATTACGAACTATAGCTGCATTAATGTAGATTACCTTGAGAAGTTCAAGTCCTGCACGAATAGCAGTATCAGGACTTACACCCTCCTCTTCATCATCAGCTGTCCCCTCTATGGATTTATTCATTAGTTTTACTAGTGCACTGAAATAAGAGATACAAAAAGAAAAAAGCAAATCAATGTGACAATGTACAATGTTAAAAGCTGAAGATGTCAGCAAGATTACTTGTTTTTGACAATAAATAAAGGGAAGGCAATAGTCCGTTGGGGGGGAAGTGTTGTGGTGTTTGTCGGGGTTTTTTTGTTGTTTTTGTTTGTTTGTTTNTTTTTTTTTTTTTTTTTTTTTTTTTTTTTTTTTTTTTTTTTTTTTTTTTTTTTTTTTTTAATCAAGCTATTCCATTATTCCTTTTCCTTCTGACTTAGCTTTCTGCAAAATTAATTTTTTTTTTTTTTTTTTAATCAAGCTATTCCATTATTCCTTTTCCTTCTGACTTAGCTTTCTGCAAAATTAATTCTTCAAGGGGGAAAGAAAAAAAAACAAAAAACAAAAAACCAACAACAAAATCCACCATGTTGGCAGCATTCAGATCAACACATAGTTGCATGAGTTTCAGAATGTAATTAGGTTGCCAGACAAGTCTCAAAAGAAATCCAAACATTCTCTTACACAATCCCATAAAAGCTAATTAATTCAACTGCTATATGGAAGACTGTTGCAGTTAACTATGTGAAAATTATGATCATCATTTTCACCTTAAGCCCCACAAATAGCAGGGGAACTACTACTATATTTTTAAAATCATTTGCAGACAGCACTGCAAAGAAGAAAGAAAAAAAAAAAAAAATCAAATTGCATTTTCTAGGCTGCTGGAAATGAAGATATCTACATAAAATGTGTTTTAAAAAAAACATATTTACTGCTCATCTAAATCCCAAAAACATCTTTTTTTTTTTTTTTTTTTTTTTTTTTTAAATCATCTTTATAATCACTCATGAGTTAGTATGATCTTTCAAACTTACCTAATGGCTTCTGAGTCAATATGTACAGGGGCAATTCTTTCCAAAAGAAATTTGACCATTTCCAGAAAAGGATTTGTTGGCTGCTTAGGATTTGCAAGTTTCCGGGCTATCTCTCTCTACAAGAATGTTAGATACAAACAAGAATTATACTCATTTTACTTACTTCTTAAGCATGTTGAATAAGCCACTTCTTTTAACCACAAAGATTGTCTATATAACCAGTGAAACKTATTTTATGGGGGGCTGTTATCTCCAAATCTTTCTTTATCACATTATATTGAAAGCAGACACACTTTACCAAGCTATTTAAATGTAAGATGCATTTATGTTTCTAGTGAGAGTTCTTCAGAGTTTCTTAAGGAATTGCAGGTCAGATCGAAAACAGTATCAAGGGAGAGCTAAGTGCAATGTAGATGGAATTTAAATATCTATGTTGACAAGAGTAATCCATAAATCTGTAGGTAACCCTGTTGTATGTGTGAGATTTCATAAGCAACAATGAAAAAATAGCACTAAAAGCTACGCTACTGCAGATGTGCAGAAGCACTACGCTGCCTTGGCTACAACAGATGTTCAGACCCTATGTACTTGCCTATGAATGTTTTGGATCCAAAAATCTGTTTTTCCCCTCTGAATGCCCCAAATGTCAAGAACATTAAATTCAGCTGCAAACCCAGCAGAAGGTGGATAAGAAAATATTTTTTGTTTTGAACAGAAGTCTAAAAATCTCTCGAAGAAATAACTTCTTGACCTTAGTTCTCCTAAAGGGTTGGATGCTGCAGACCCTAGAAACTAGGAAATTGTTCTAACTGTTATGCTAAAATATCTTCAGGAAGCGAGAAGAAACCTTCCTCTTGAAATTGCATCACTGCATTCCCAAAGTGCAAAATTTACTAGTTTAGAAAGAGACATACTCTGTTCCCTTCCCTGGACAATTTCAGAGCCATTAGACAAAAACCAAGAAGCCTATGTATGTTTGTTGATGCTCTCTATTGTGATTTCTGTTAATGAAATTGCTTACTTTATTTTGGGACCATAATGCAAGAAAATCTGTGATTGTTGGCACAATCCGTAATTCTCTGGAAAAGTCCAATTTAATATTAAGGTGTGCATTTTCATCAAAGAGGTTAAACAGATGAGAGAGAGAGAAAGACTGATCTCAAAATAATGTTCTAGGAAGAAAAATAAATGAATAATATGCAGATGGTATAATATTTGGCTTGCTGGTACTCAGAACAAGTTTCATTAGTGTCAGAAGACAGTTTAGGAACCTTACCATAAAAGAGACACTTGAAATAAAATATTTTAAAAAATTAAAACTAGTCTTTTCGTCTTTGTGCTTGATGCTCATAATCCCAGGACAGAATAAAGCTAATGTTTTCTTAGGAAGCAAGATTATGATCATAAATTGTATCTTCCATAACCTCTACAGGTTAACCAAAAAGGTATTTTATGAAAATCGGAAATATATAAAAATCATGTTAAGGTACCAAGAGAGACCATTAACTCCGAATAACTGTTTTAAGCACAAATATTTAAGGCATAAAAGTTTGGTTTTCCATTTCCTTACCACACAGACATCTGCCTGTTTACAAGAACATGTAGGGCTAATTAACAGTTCAAGCTGGGACCGAAGTTTCTCATCATCACCCAGAACCTGATTGAATTTCTTCACAAAATCTTGTGCTTTTCCAGGATCTGGAAGGTTTTCTGTATGATTAAACATAATTTAACATAAGATAAGTTTGCCACTTCGGTATGCCAAGATTCACAGAAATATAATTTCCAGGAATGCTGTAATAACAGTTTATAGAACTTATTAACACTTACTTGCTATGGTCATCAGCTTTCCAAACATGGCAGCACTGTTTGCTTCTGACTGAGGACAACAGCAAAAACAAAGAAACAAACAAATCAGCAATATCTCCTTTATAAAATATACCTTTAAGCTGATCTGTTAGTTCTTCTGCAGCACTTCATTCTACTCTGGAATCTTACGTTTTATGTTTTTGTTTTAAGAATAAACACTAGAATAGCGTAACAGTATGATTAGCAGCTACCACACACAGAAAAAGGGGAAAAATCTTCTTGCAATATCAAAGAACTGCAAAAATTCACTAATTCACATAACAGATCAAAATCAATTGTTGGAAAAAGACCTCAAAAAAAACCCCAAACAAACAGTTCCCCCAAGCCCACCCCCACACCAAAACCCCAAAGCAATGCCCTTCTATTTAAAGTTTCTGCTAGTCTGAATATATGCTTATAAGTAAAATTCCAGTATAAATACTTTAAAACTTTTGTTTTCAAACAAACAAATCATTGCTTTATGTTACAACACATTCCACTCTCAAAATATGTTATAAAATGAGAAACAAAAAAAGTATGTCAAAAGCAAACAAAAAACTTGGAAAAATTTTTTAACTTTTTCCAAAGTTATTGACCAGTAATATAAAATAATGGTAAACATAAGGAGCCCATATACCTTTAAGCATTACTGAAAGTAACTTTACTTAATGAGAATGGAACATTGTCTATATATGGAAATCAACAGAATAATAAAGTCACACTGAACTAATAATATAGTATTTAAAACCCCAGTAAATTAGTCTAACAGGTCTATTGGATAAACTATTAATATTTTCAAAACCGTACAGTGGGCTGCTTATGCAAGTCTAGTAATTCTCGTACGTGACTCCTTAGCATGTTCTGGCACTTCCACATCTCATTCAGTGCTCTGCAAAAGTGCAAAACCAGAAAAGAAAAGCTTACCAATTTATTCATGACAAGAACATGCTGGATGTATTAGTAAACAAGACTGTTTATTTATTTATTTATCTTACAAGTGCAATATCTGCTAGGTACAATCAAAACATACCAAGTATTAAAAATAACTGTTCCAAACAAGGTGGAACTGATTTTCTCTTTTTACAGAACATCATCTCTCTTACTATTCTACTTGGAACAATTTCCCATATGCAGGACAGCCACAGTATGTCTTACAACTGCCCAGATTATCTTGAAAATAACATTTTCAACATAAAATCTAGGCCACTATCAACCAGAATTCAGTTATAGATATCTTCATCATGGACCCTAATATAGAGCAAATCTTGAAGTCATTACTTGTGCATTTTTAACTCTGCATTGTTTTCATTGAATGAAAATGAATGGATAAAACCACTCTTCTCAACTATCAAGGTATCTTTTTGTCTAAAGGACATGTAGAGTTTGTATATAAAAGGGAAATGTTTTGAAATACTACTTGCAAATAATGCTAAGCATCAATTACTTGTATTTTTATTTAAATCCTGATAATACAAGTAAGATTATGTAGATGTTGGAAAAGCCTGAGAAAGCAAGTATTTGCTGAATACAAACTATACTCACTTGACAGCATTTGGATCCAAGCTAGCATACAAATAGTACAAGCACTTCATTCGCTCTTCCGTTTCCAAATTGTGTGGAACAAGATACTGAGCAAAGATTTTCTCTACCAGTAATCTGTAGGAAGAGATAAAAACTGTACATTTCCAAAAGTGGTTATACCTTTCAGACAAGCTGAAAGAACAAGAAATATCTTGTTCTCAAGAACAAGTTTCAAGTCATTGAAACCAGATTTTTCAACACAGAAGAAAAAAAAGTAATGGTCTTTTTCTCATCTGTAAAGATCCCTTCCACTGTTGATAGAGATTAGCAAGAACTGCTTCTTGAGAGCTTTTCCATGTTCTTTCATTTTCACCTCTAAGAAGAAGTAATTGCTTTATTTGTCATCATTCAAATTCTCATCTTTCTTTAGGCTCTGAGAATCTCCCTTTGCTCACTCTCATATATGAGAGAAAGGGATACAGACAGTAAAAAGCCCAAATAAACGAGAAAGAATACAAGAATATAACTCAAGGGGGAGGAAAAGTAAAAATCTGAAGTATCCTTGAGGGAAAGGTTAAGATAAAACTGTAGTATCTGAAAAAAAGCAAAACATTTGAAACTACTCGTTATTTTAATATAGAAGCTAAAAATCAGCATTAAAAAGGTGGAGACAAAGGAACACCAAAACACATACAACAAAGGAGCAAAAGGGAAACTAAGTGAGAGCAAAACAAACCAGCAAAAACATTCTCCAATTATCTCTTTTTTTAAAAACAATAATCCATATTTAAGGTTTTACATAAAATACAAAACTTAAAACTACAGAATATGACTGTACAGTTCATCTAATGAAAGAACATTCAGACATTAATTTAATCCATAGCAATGAGAGCTGTGCACAATGTTCAGCTATACAATTTGATATTTATGGACAAGTATTTTGTGTGTTTGAATTTACAAACTTTTTCACTATGATTCTCCTAGTAAGTACTCTGGGATTGCCTTGTACAAAGAGCATAGAAGGCAGCGCAGGTCAAACACACCTTATTTTTGCTCAAAGAAAATTCCAAGAGACATGATGGCAAGGCAGAGGAATAAAAGCATAATCATGAACATGGATACAATTATCTCAAGGCATCCCATTAATATTAAAGAAAACTTGCCTTTTCCCTTTAAATGTACATTTTACTACTGATGACTCCAAGAACTACATTACTTGGGGAACAGGATCTTCAGATCTCAGGAGACTCGATCTCTGTTTAATGTACTATGAGATTGAAGGCATCAGAGTTATCCTACTAATTTAAGAACATTGCTCTAGCCCATGTCTCTGCAAATACATGTTCTAGAAAAGCTGTCAATACAAATGGTGAGACTGTGTCATGCCTTCCCTGGTCCATGTCGGTTAGTGTGAAGATTTACAAATAGGGAATTCCTCTGGGAATTTCTCCTGTGAAGAAAGTCATTGGCTAGCATATCAAGAGCAGGTGACAGGGTAGTGTTTAAGATGTGGTTATTTTACTCCATTCCCTATGCATTTGCTGTAAAACAAAAGAAGGTCAGAGCACAGAGGCGATAAGCAGTTCTTACGGTTCGAAGTTCTCAGTCTTGAGTAGACATGCACATCAATAGTCAAGTAACATCAAAAACATTACGAAGTGACTGAGTTAAGGATGTGTGGAGAAAATTTGTTCTATTCCACTTCATGCCTGAATACTGTGTGATACTGTGCTATTACCTTTTGAAAGAACTAGTATTATCCCATGCACATAATGGAAAATACTCCAAGGCTCAGGCAGCTGTTCACTATTACTTTTTATCCTCCTCCCTCATTATGGAAGGAAAACGGGCCAAAGTTGGCTAATTTTGACCTATGCTTGTGTGTTTAAAGGATTGGATGGACTCTGTCTTAAAGATCATAGCATTTCTACAGCTCTTCAGGTGCTAAAAGTACTAACTTTTTAATTCTGACAATGATAACATTGAAATGCATTTATTCCTCCACTCTGAGATGGGAAAACCAACCCAATGGTGTGACTGAGTAAGAATTTCATTGTCAGCCTTAAAAACTAGTAGGATTTGGATTAAAATTCAGGGTACCAAACTGAACTAGAGGAACACTGAAAATCAAACCACCAATCTTTCAGTGTGGATACCCAGAAAACAAACAGCATACAATCCATGCCTATTCATGCAAAGATCAGCTTCAATGGCTTAATCAGACTTTCAGAAGAAATCACGTCAGAGAAAGAAACTCAGCTTTGATGACACAGTCTTTCCTCAAAATTCCTTGCCTCATTTCCCTGACAGTGTTCAGCATTTCTCATGAGCAGGAACATTGAAAACATCTGCCCCATTCACTACGGAACTTTGATTCATTCCCTTGCTCACTATCAAACCTGTGTACTGACAGTGAGATATGAACATGCTAGAAAAAACACGAACGAACCTCTCAATGCAAATTAAAGCATATTTGATGCATATACATAGGCAGAATTAGCTTTGTATAAACTATGTGGAGATTTCCCAATTTTTCACTATTTGATACTTCTAC
Source organism: Phoebastria nigripes (assembly GCA_035582835.1). Classification (NCBI taxonomy): domain Eukaryota; kingdom Metazoa; phylum Chordata; class Aves; order Procellariiformes; family Diomedeidae; genus Phoebastria; species Phoebastria nigripes. Next base: position 492,229 of record JAYKAV010002020.1, on the reverse strand, counting down.
CTCAGCAGACTTTCAGTGCGATTTCTGTGTATACAGTCTCATAACCGTATCTTCCTTCTTTTAAAAAAAAAAAGAAGGCAACCAATTATGTAACTCTGTCCCACTTATGATCAGTCAGATGAACAAAGTGAGAGCCTTCACCACTGCAGCGGTAAGAATTCACTATCATAACTGGCAACTGAAGGAGGCTATTAGCCCATTCAGACTAGTCACTAAGATCACGAAACATACTGAGGTAGTGGACTGTATAAGCAAGATGCTAAGAAACACCATAAAGAAATGGCTGATTTCCGAGTCTGCTGTATTAAAAATCTAGGCTGAAATTCTATCTTTGTGTGATCTCATAGTTTGGCTTTACTTGTGAAAGACAAAGAATTAATAGTGAGAGTTGAAAACTATCTTCCAGAACCCTTGGCCAAAATACTTTTCTCTAAGCCAAAATGGTATTTCAAAAATTAAAGGGACTGAGTGACAAAACAGTCACAGAAGACTAGACAACAGTGGAAGCACCCCTGACATTTCTTCAGCTTTTGTTCTACCTAAAAGGTCCATTTCTATGTAGCGTACCAAAAGGAGATGTCTGTGCATGCACTGTGGTGCGTACATGCACGATGCTCACAGATCATGGATTTTAACATGCCAACCCCTGGAAAGTAGCAAGGCAAACAAGAACTGGGTATAGTAAATGCAAAATTTAACAATTTTTTCCTATGCAGTAGTTAGTTAATGACAATCTACTATCATCACAGACCTAGTTCCATCAGTAAATAGAATGAATACGTGAACAGATAATGCAACCACCCTGAATAGCTTAGTACATGTCTTAATGGTTATTAATTAAATATATCATACTTAAAACCACAAATATAGAATGTGATATAACAGCTTTCTCAGGATAAGCACATATTTTCAGAGTATCTCTTATCACTATACAATTAAAATTAGGAAGGCTTAGGTTGACTCACTTGTCATCAATGCTATTCTGATAATATATATGCAAAAGTTTATCCTTTATCCAGCTCACTTTCTCTGCAGCATCTTTTCCAGCCTCGGCATGAAGACAATACTTCTTGTATAGCTGGGCAAGACCCATCATAGCTTCTTTTCTTACTCGCCACTTGAGGGGGAAGAAATGAAAAGGTGGGGAAGTGGTTTTGGTAAACAAATATCAAACATATACAAAATACAGTAAAGATGTAGAAGTGTGAAAGACAAAACAGCCACATTCTGACCTCCTACATTTAGACACTTCAAAAGCTGAAAAATGCTGTTTAGAGTCTCTACATGAGAATTTGTAAAGCCTACATAAGGGGTTTCTTCCCTGTACTATGCAGATGAAGTAATATCTGTACAGAGGAATCCAGCACTCCTCTGTGCTGAGCAAAGAAAATCTAGGTGCTAGTCAGTATAAAAAAGTTAAGTACAGCTTAACGTGTATGCCTGAGTAAGCGCCTCCTAGAGCCAGGATTTGGAAGACTTACCTATTCAGAGACAGGCACCAATCAGAGGTGGCAGCCTTCTTTCACCCCACAGCCTTACACTGTCTTACAACACACTAGAAATGGGAGATCCAGAGCTTAGGCCTAGCTAAACTTGTGAGGGCTTGAACTCTTAGGCCACTTTCCAGGACAGTGGGAGAGGCCCTTTTTGCTGAAGCCTCAAAGTAATCGCTGTAAGACTCCAGGGATCCAGGAAAAAGCCAGACTGCAACATCCACAGATCGAGTTCCTGGGTTCTTATCCTTGCTTTTCGTGGTCAGTATTTTATCCCCTCATGTAAACAGGAAGTGTCCCATTATTAAACACTTTAACAGACAAGATCCGTAAGCTCTCCTATGCTGACTTGTGGAAGGAATCACACCAGAACAGACTGAGAATTTAGAGAGAATAGTGTCTCCCACTGAATGACTTACACAGAAAGCCTCAGACAAAACTTGTTTTCCCTCACCATTTAAAAGAAACGTATGAAATTCAGACTGAAAGAGAGAATTTCTTCCAGAACACAAGATATCAATTCTGGCCTTGAACTCCAAGGACTAACAATACTCAAATCATTTCACCCTATCAAGCATAAATGTAGATACTATTATTCACACTGTGCATAACTTCTTCAATCTTGTTAAACTGAGGGCTTGTTTTAATAACACCAGGTGAGATATTGCACATTTAACTTCTTAATAGTTTTACTGAGTGACTTCCTTTTCTTGAAGGGCAAAGAAAAGAAAAATCTTGAAGATAATATGGCTTTTGTCAGCACAACAGCCTTTGACATCACTAGCTGTTGGAGTAAGTCATATCAACAAGATGCAAAAAATAAAATTGTATTTTGTTACACGTTTCTTAAATACTAAAACCACAAGTAACAGGTCAAGATAGTAATGACTTTGACAGTATGTAGTATAATACTTTGTTTTCACAAAAGAGAAAAATTTTAGAAATAAATAGACATTATTGCTTAACTTCTCTGCAGGAATTTGTTCACACCCATTGCGATCTAAAGCACATTTTAAAGAAAATAAAGGTCTGAAAGAGAAACATTTTCAGAAAAGTATTAATATTTTTCTGCATTCAGATATACCCTTCCAATGCAAGTGATAGCTTCATCAGATCTCCTAGGTGGGACAGGAAGGACAGCAAAACTATTGTCAGAAGACAACGGAGAAGGATTGCAAGACATGATTCTAGAAAATTTAAGCCTAAAATGAAAGCAGTGTACTTAACAAGGGGTTATAAGGAAAGGAAACTTGGATTGTCAATAGATTTCTGATCATTGAAATTGCTGTAGAGACTAGAAGTCAGAGCATGCAGAAAGGCAGAAGATGGGAGGCACTGGACAGAATCCCTTAGAGAATGCTTTGAGACACCATGGAAGCAAGTCACTGGACAAGAAATGCAGGTAGAAAAAAAAAAAAGAANAAAAAAAAAAAAAGGAGTAAGGTGCTACTGAGAATTAAAGCTGAAACAGCATACACTAGGGTAAAAGATGAAGGCAAATGAAAATAAAGGGGAACATAATAATCAATTTCAAAGGGACCAGACCAATAAACACACCTAATGGAAGTACTACACTGATTTAATTAACAAAATAATTTTGACAGTCTTAGCTTCCTTGGTTAACCAGCATCATTAAACTCCTTTGCTGAAGACTGCTGGGCTGAGTTAAAAAAACCTGTTATTGAAAGTTCAAGACAATCCTTTACCTGTTGGAATAGCTAACCTATTCCTTCCATAGAGTTAAGAATATTAAAATCTTTCTCCTTCACCCGGAAAAAGCCACAATGGTTTTTAGTACACATAGAGAAGGAGGAGTTAAAACTAACACATGCAGAAAAATGCGTAAAGAGAAATAGAAAATGGGAGTCTGTTCTTATGGCTCCTCATTCTATAGCTTCTGACTTCAAGCTGATGATGTCTCTAGACCACAAAGGCTGTTGGGAGAAACGGGAACAGAAGTCAGCTGTCAAAACTCTTGTCTAACTTTTCAGGTTCTTAAGGTTACTCCATTATAAAGGAAAAGTACCTGAACCATTTTAAGAAGCTTTAAAAAAAATTTTTTTTTTTAATGTCTCCTGAAACTAATTATTTTGAAGAGTGAAGACACTGGAAAGACCCTAGAGACAGTGCTCCAATGGAAAATTCCTCAGAACAATTCTTACCAAAGACTGGATTCCAGTTTTTGGGAAGCATCTGTTCCCAGAGTTACTTTTCCAACTGGACCAATAAAAATGGATTTGAAAACTAGGGGGTGTGTGTGTTTTTGTTTGTTTGAGGGTTTTTTGTTGTTTTTTAATAACTGTAATCATTGTGCAAATGTCCATATAGAACGAGTTAGCTATGGACATTTTTTTAAAAAACAAAGTACTGTCTTTTAGCCAAAACTTTTTACCCTAAAAAAGTCATTAGGCTATCTTTACCAATACTGTGCCAATTAGAATATGGTCAGGAGAAAAAACAGATCACATAAATGGCTAACAGTTAGCATGCTTTAAATTTAAAGTTTTCTAGATTCCACATTGTTCTATAAAAGGCAGAAAAAAGGCAGAATTGAAATGACAGACTAGTGTGTTTAAACAATCAGCATTTTATTTCAGCCTGTTGGACAAGTGTTCTTTCTATTGYAATATCTATACTCATTTAATAGATGATTGCAGGCCCAAAAAGAATTAGATGAAGTCAAATTGATGAACGATCACTTAGGAGTTTGCAGTAGATTGTCCAACAGAAACCTGGCTACAAGGTGTAAATGCAGTCAGCAGAAGATAATAGAGTTCTTTAAAGCAAAAGAATAATTAAAATAGGTATAATGCACTATGTCTGAAACTGGAAAAAAAATCCTACACAGAAAATATAAAGACAGCTACATGGACATATCAATGCCCCTCTCYCAAACTGGAGAAAAATCCTTTAAAAAAAATGCTGAAAGTTTACAAGTCCTTGATATTCACTTTATAACACTAATTATATTTACAAAGACATGCTATATTGTTAAGGTCTAACTTCAAATGCTAAGTATTTGTTGAGGTCATTTCTAGTCAATCCTCAATTTTCATTTCTCTTCAGGATGTATTTTCATTAAAGCTCTCTCCAGAGATTTTTATAAGAGAAACATCATCTAGAGGTGAAGTTATTCTTCACTGATGAGTGCCTGAAAAGGCACCTAACCTTGAAATGTAATATATCATCAAACCTACGACTGGTATGAAATCACTGAGTCAAACATATTAGGAACATTAAGTACCACCACACTGGGTTTAAGGCTATATGAACTGAAAATCCCTAGCTCCGTAGAAGCGAGTATTACAGCTGTACAACTGACTGCCTCTTACTGATGGCGACATGCTAAAGGAGAACAGAGACACTATGTAGAAGACACAGTAACAATCATCCCATTCTGACTAGGTGGAAGTCCCAGTGGGAAGTGGTAGTTACACTGTAAGTTTTTAGATCTCATAAATGACTTTTTGGATGTGTTTGTTTAATGGCTGAAAAAGAAGGAAGGTGGTCTTAATCACTCCTGAGAAATGTGCAAGGTCAAGCTGCAGGTACAACTAATTGAAGAGCTGCTTTATAATAGTGAACGTACTCAAAAATCAGTATTTCTCTTTGTGCAAAGATGACATCCTTTTCTCAGAATCCATTACAGTAACATTCTCATTTAAAAAGGGGAACGTAAAAAAGAGAAAATTCTTTTAAAAGAATTAAAGTAACTAGCTAGAATGACATAGGTTATAGAAAGGATGCCCCATATCAAAAAGGAACAACAAAAAAAATCAACATGGCTACACAGCACAGTGAAGTCTGCTATTAAAACATCATCCTCCAAAGAGCATGGAGCCACATCCAAAAGATTGTAAACAGGAAAGAGTATAAGCTCTGGCAAGTTGAAGGTAAATCCTTGATGAAGCATGGCAAAAGTTTCAGATTACTAAAAGCATGCTAATTAAACATCTTCACCAAAGCCTCCAAGAAGCAGGAAGCCTTCCAGACCCTTTTGTAGAGCTGAAAGACAAACAAGATTTATTCCAGGAGAGAGGTCTGAAGAGGTTTCTTAAGGTGTCATTAGAAGAGATTTTAAAACAAATTAATAAAATGAGCAGTAACAAAATCATTAAGACCAGGTGGTATCCCATCCATGACTTCTACAGGAATTTAGAAATGATACACCAAATACTGAACTATTCTGTTATTGCAATCTGTCAATGAACAGATTGAACACAGCAAATGTGAAAGAAACCAAAGGGTCCCCAGAGGAACAGAGTGCCACTCACCAGAACATCTGATTCTGAATGGGCAAACAGGGTGAAACATAACAGTAACAACAACAAAGAGTAGTCACTGCTGAAAAGTGAAGTTATGGGAATGAATCATTACACTTCACATAATGGGAAGTTTTGTCTAAGAAAAAATAAATTTTAGCAGACCAAAAAACTTCCAACAAAGTCTCAAACCAGAGGGTCTTAAAATAAAAATTCTGTTGTGAATTAATTATTAACTAAAACCTAGGAGGCAATGGGTGGAAATAAATGACTGGTTTTCACAATGAAAGGAACAAAGGGAACCTATTAATGGAGTCAGAAGGGCATCTGTGCCGTTTAACATATGAAAAATTATTAAAAAGTGAACTGAACAGTGCGTATAAAATTTACTGAGGTAGTCCGATCTAACATTATAATGAAGAACTGCAGAAAAATGTCACATTACTGAATCATTACAACATGAAATGAAAGAAATTCGGATTAAGGCCAGGTTTTCCCACCTGCATTAACTCTGCATGTATAGTATTAGGCAATGCATCATCCAAAATTATTCAGGAAAGATACCGAAGTCAACATGGATGTTTTCCAAAATTTTCAGCTCAGTGCTCAGAAATAGCGTAAAAGACAAACAGAATGTTAAAGAATAAGAAAAAAAATTATCATAAAGTATGTACACAACACGGTGCACACCTTGAATGCCATGGCCAAGTCTGGTCACCTTGGTTCCAATACGATATAGAACAACCAGACAGGAATGATAAGTATGCAATAATCAATTTGTGTGGAAGTTAATAAGGTGATTCTTTAGCTTGGAAAGCAAAGGAGTCGAGAAGATATGGTATACATATTTATTAATCATAAGTGCGTCAAAGAATATTTATTATTTTACATAATGCAAGAACTACGAGATACCCAGTGAAATTATCAGACAAGTTTAAAACAAACAAGTGAAGTTACTTTTTCCACACGTGCATTAAACTTGAATTTACTGATGCAGATGCCATGGATGCTTAAAAAGTACAAATAAGTTCAAGAAAGAACTTGATAAATTCATGGAATAAAGTTCCATTGAAAGCTATAACAAACATGATCAAGCAGATTTAAGAAATCCTCAAATCACAAATTGCTGGAAGCCAAAACTGACCACTACGAGAATTAGGGACCTTTGGCCTAAACATATGTGGCAATTCTTACGTTCTTACAATATGATTGTGTTCCTCACAAGTCAATGGTCTTATTTGCTTGACAACACTTGATTGGTGCCTCCATAATATGGAATCTACATTAAGATGTTCTGGTAAGAAAATTATTTTTTCCCCGCAGCATTCTAGTTAATAGTCAACTCTAAGATTCTCTGTTTCTGTGGCTTTGTTTTTTGGTTTTACTTTTACCAAATTATATTAGAAGCAGATATTCCAGAAGATAAGATATTAACACTTACCCGTTTGTCTAGCGTTCTTTCCCTTACAAAGCCAAGCAGCTGGTCATTGACTAAAGAAAGATCTCTCTTGCCTGCAGTAATAATTGTAACAATAACATCATGTCGAATGGCTTCTTCTGGGTCATGGGATCTAACCTTCAAATATTCTGTTATGATCAGAAACAATGAAAAGCTTGGCTTTTTTATGTAGATATGACATATTCCGATTTATTAATAATGTTAAAACAATTAAATGTCAGTCACATACCACAACCATATAATCTATTAAACATATAACTGCCTACAGGAAACATCTGTTCCAGCATTTTCTATGTTAAATATAAAACAACTATATAACTGTAAATATCAGAAGAATATAAAAGTGAACAGCTTTTACAATAACCTCATTTGCAACAAGCAATGAAGTGAAATAAAGCCGATTAGAATATATTGAAAATAAAGGGGGATGGGGGGGCAAGAAGAAATAAAAAGAGCAGAGACTTTCATTCCTGAAGAGCTAAGAAGGTAGATAATAAATGAAAAATACTGACAATTGCTGTAGGTTAGCTTGCATCAAAAAAGAACAGTATTTTCAGTTAAGTCTGAAATTCTGCTCATAGTTAAAATGATGCTGAAGCGAAGGAAGAAACTTCATAGTTTAGATCAGCACGATGGCATTTTCTAAACTCAGTGGAAGAGAGTACTGGGGGACACACTGACTGTTTTTGAAAATAAATCAAGATGTTGCACCAATATTTGCTTTGACTTGCCGAAAGTTTCATTAGAATCTGAAATTACTTTAAAACTCATTCTGCAATGGGTAGCTTCTTAAAGACTCACTCTGACAAAGTCACACATTCCTCTCTAATAACTAGCGCTTGTCTTCAGCAGAAAGCAGTTACTCAGTAGTTAGCTCTTCCATCCAGCATCAAGCATTGGACTTGATACATTTTAGATTATACTGCTATGTACAGAAATAATTACATTCTTCCTTGCTCATTTCTTAAATTATTCTAAACCCCTGTATGAGCATCTCACCAGTGAGGTCTTTTGCCAAGTCTGGATGGTTCATTAAACAATGACTGGCGAATTTCACACTCTCTAATCTCACAGGGACATGGATATCATTGAACCTAGAGGGATAGAAGATGATGAATGTTAACTTTTAATTAGCCTTGCAAATCAAGATTATTCTCTATGTAGTAACGTGTTGATAGTATGTTACATTAACTATTAAAATACTTTTATATGGCAAAATAATACAATAGAAATGTTTTGAATTTATCTCCATAATGTACCTCATACAAATTTCTGTGTTATTTCTTGTGAAATTGTCAGGACTAAAATTAAAGGATGAATATGCTATATGCGGATGAAATGTTGACTCAATGGATTTTGTCCATTAACTTTTGAACATAATTCTCCATACACTGTCAATCGTGTGTGTGCGTATATATGTATAAAATTATAAAAATATAAATCGCCATATAACATGTACAATTTGAAAACATTCACTTTTTAAAAAATGATAAATTTCTATATTTACTTAAAAGGAAATATCTCTTCACTCAAAAAGGTAAATGCCAAATAAAACAGATATAGTTGCAGATACAGCTGAACAGTATGAAATTTCACACAATGCTGACATATCTATTGTGTAATTTCTGCTACGTATGTAATGTGCTATCTATCTAACCTACACTCCCATAGCTGACAGCAATATAGCAGCAGTCCTTCAGGTTTCTTTGTTCTAAAATATAACTGTATGCAATTCTCTGCTTTGAAGATTTAACAAAAGAACTTGTTCAAATACAAACAGTTACATCCTCTAAAAACACAACAAAAAATGCAATACTATGAGAAAATTCAGAACAAAAAGAAGAGAAATTCAGAATTCTATCCCCGTTTCTCTTACCGCCCAAGAAAGCACTGCCAAAGAGGACGATTTTGTGTGGCCAGATCAGAATCTTTGGAGCCAAAGAGTTTAGCCAGAAGTCGAACAACAGCCAAACGTTCTTCTCCATCATTGCTCTAAAAATCAAAACATGAAAAAGGAACTGTAAATCATTATCTGTAATATCTTAATAATAATTTCTGGCTTCCTTTTCCTTCTGCTTTTATGAGTTAGATTAAAAAGTGAGTTTGAAATTATTTCTGATAATCCTCAGTCTCCCTAATTAGACTGAATATGAGTAAAAACATACAAATACCTATTAAGTTAACATATTACAGCCATTGAATACATGGCTGTGCTTTGAAAATTCCTTCTCTTTCAGGAATAAAAACCCACACACAGCAGTTTGAGTAACATATATCCCTAACAATTTCAACAATGAATGATCTTATTTTTGTTTTAAAACATACTTTAAGACTATTTTATGCGTGTGGAAAAGACACCAATTAAGATGTTATAAATAGATGTGCACTAATAAAAGATATATGTAATTTCACAAAATACCTATTTCGTGGTTATTTTTGTTTGTTGTCACCACACCCTATATGTACATGCACACACATAAAATTATTTCTCTTGTCCACTTACAATCTTATGAAAGACAAATAGCTTTTTAATTAAAAAAAACCCAATCCCCCAAATCAGGATAAATTAACTATTTCCAAGGATTCAAAAGAAGTCAGCTGACTTATTAGCTCATTATGACAAATCTGAGAAAATATTTGGAAATACTTCCTCTATTATTAAAACATTATTTCAGAAAAGAAAATTCTGCAAATCAATACTGAAGCTGACACACTTGCATTTCATGATATAAGCCAACCACAGCCTACTTACTTTATAAATTTCAGGTGAAATCCAAAGATTAAGTACATATAACTTTGGCATTGGATCATATATAATCATTATAATGATAAATTCATATTTTGTGTGCATAATACACGTTTGCAAGCACAGAAGGCACACAATTGTATACAACTTTCCAGTGTCCTTCCTTTAATATTACATTTATCTTTAAAATAAAGTGAGAAATACAAAATTTTCATCCCTCCAGTAGAACACTTATTACATCTACAGCTCTGCACTCTTAATATCCACACAAATTTTATTACTTATCCAAAGCTACATTGTAACCTACCTTCAGCTTGAATTCAAGCTGTGGCATGACAGACAGCAGTAAGTGAGGATCTATGGCAAAAAGCTCTTGTATCAAGTCAAACACATGTTCTGATAAGTCACTTACTGAAGACTTTCCCAGTACCAGAACCTGGTTAAAAAACTAGAATACAAACAATATCATTTAGCAGATTTTCCTTCATTAATGCAAAGATTATTTTTAAAAATTATTTTAATGTAGTATCATTAATACTTTAATTCCAATGGAAGGTATTCTATGCACATTTTTTCATTACATCAAAGCATTTCACCCTTACAGTTTTGGCTCAAGCAGATTACAAATAAACATCCTTCATAATTCAGTTCTATTACTTCCATCAGGATCAATTAATTTATGGTAATTCAATAATTTAAAATATCAATAACCATCTCACCAGCAAAATTAACAGGTAATAAAAGAATTGTTAATTTAAAATCATATTCATCCAGTAGAAGTTCAGAAAAAAAATTTAGTATCTTATTTTTAATTTTCTTATCATTTAAAATCAATCCAAACTGAAGATCACCAAATGTTGAAAAAGAAGCTTCTCTACTTTTAATTAATTTTAAAGAATGTCAGATGACTTTATGGTATGTCTTGTGATATTTGATGGTAATATATCAAGGTTGTTAGCAATCTAACAGAAAAAAAAACCAAAGTAGCCTAAAATATGAATGATTTCTTTTGGATTTGTTAAGTTTTAATACACTTGATATACTTCCTATTAGATACTGTGGGTTAATATTAGTATTATTTGAGCAGTGCAAATGCTACAAAGCTATTACACACTTGAATAATAAGGTAAGAAGAATAATATTAAATCAACTCGAAGGTCACTCTATGCACTATCCTGTTTCCAGCTATGACTAATTACAAAAGCTTAAAGAAACAGGGGAATTGGAAAGTTGTACTTGTTAGTGAGACTCTTTGGGCTTTTAAATACTTACTGATTAATCTTTTATGAATTTGCCTAATTCCCTTTTTAAACTACTCTGACTTTTAAGAATTCTGTTGGCTTCAGCACCAAGGAAAGGCAACAGAGTGGAGCAAACTACATCCCCCACAAGACCGTAGTAGCTATTTTAATAGGTAGAACATACAACATCGACATCCAATGAAAGGAATTATAGTAGAAGGAAGCCTTGTAAAAAACTCAATTCTTTTAGTCTTTATGATTAAAACAAGTTTAGCATGGAAAAAAAAAGTCTAGTAAAGAGCTGGTAGTTTGAAATGCTTCATCCTAAAGCTTGGTATGAAAAGAGGCTAACAATTCGTTTTGTTGCAACAGGATTTTTTGGTGGTCACCTATTTTCACTGCCCAGATTTAGGCTTAACTTTAGACTGAGATGGGTAAAAGTTAATTTCCTCTTCACTTATTTGAAACACCTCACATACTTCTTTAACAACCAAGCTAATAATATCCTATTTGGAAAATGGTATTCTTGTAGCTGCATTACAAAATGTGACTTTTATAAACAATACTTTTAAACAAACAAACAAATCTCCAATAAATCAAGACAGTAACAAGAACACTTGTTACTTGTAGGTAACATGGATTAATTAATTTACATACGTTGGCAATACACGGTTCAATGGTCTGGACGGTCCTTTTCAACAGGACTTTTGCAAGATCAAATGCTTGTTTATTAAGGTTCTGAAATACACAGAAAAAAAAATTTTTTTAAAGAGACAAACTATTTCAGATGACTTTACTTTTCTCTCCCAACCTTAAAAGACCGTGACTTTAGAAAGGTTTTACCACCAATCTATTTGTTTTCAAAGCTATCTAAGTTCAGTTATGTTAATTCCACAACTACAGACTTAGAAAAATCTTAAAACTTGTTTTTTCACACAAAGAAATCTATCCCAAAGCCATCACTTCCAGCACATTCTTCTAAGACTTTATCACTCCAGTTGCTACCTTTAGCATTTCATTCATATCTATAAAAAGTTTTCACGTGCAGTCACATTAAAAATTTTGAAGAAACATTACCACACCTCCATACTTTGATAATTAACATGCAGCTGAATTTTGCCACTGAAAAATGAACTAGTCTAACTTACTATTTAAATGTGTTTTTGTTTCTCCCTCACATACTCATTAAAGGTACACCCTGTAGCAAAGTTCAGCCTTGTCTAGAGGGTAAAACTGAGCACTGACTTCTCCATGGACTATACTGTATGCTCTGAGATAGCCCACAGAAAGCACCTACGCTTGGGCAGTGTTAGCTGCCAACTTTCCAAGTAAACGTTTGATTGCAACATAACAAATCTGAACATTGTTTTTATTACTCTTGAGCAAGACAGGGACTGTAACTGCACATCTGAAAAATGTGACTGTCCAAATGTGCACAAAATCCAATATGCGGTATCTCATCTCAYCTAGGGATTAATGCAGCTTGGGGGAGGGGGGGAAGGAGAAGGTGGATTAGCTGATTGCCCTGAAAATTACAAATTACTGCAGACAAAATACAGGTAAAGCCTAAGGATGACTGATTCTTGGAAAGACAGTATTTGGCAAGTCTACATTGAGAATGACTCCCTCATGTTCTTCTACTGATGAGACGACAAACCGAAAGACAGTTCATCAACTGATAGTAAAGAGAAACAAATGGCCAAAGGCTCAAACAAATATCTCCTCAGTCACCATAGCACTAAACTGATGTCTCATTACAGAAGACAGACAGATATGTATAAACTCTTCTCAAATTCAAAACAAAACAGTTTCTCTCCAAACCAGACCATGATTAAAATCTTGTTGGCAGGTATGTCTGTAYTAAACTAAAGGACTGCCAACCTCATACACAAAATATATTTTATTTGGATCTTCAATACAGCTTCAAAGCTTTACTTCAATGAAGTTGTGTTGGGTTTTTTTCTCCTAAACAGGCTCAGAGCTAAAAAAAACCCCCACAAAACAGACAAAAACCAAACCAACAACCACCCAAACACAACCCCCCCCCCAAAAACCCTCCCAAAGAACCAAAAACCAAAACAGCCTAGAAAAGAAATATATATTGATAAAACAAGCAACTATTAATAAATAATAAATAAATAAACAAATAATCAATCTGTTAGGAGGGAAAAAACCCTTGAAGGTCTGGATTGGCCATGCTGTAGAGGATGCAGAAGAAAATACTGATTTTAAATACATGAAATAATGTTTTTAAGGAATAACCTTGACAGTAAGTGTGTGAAGAAAAATATTCACTAAATAGCACTGGTTTTAAAGTTAATAAAAAGAACTASAGTTTCATGCCATAGGTGGTCTGAGCAAAATGTGACATACCATACTGCTATTGACAACCTGGATTTACTAGAGAGCCACATTAGCACACACAGAGAGAACAATACAGTACAGTAAAGCCACTCCACTGATAAAGTGGAGGTACAAATGAATATAATTCTGATGCTGTGGTACACTCTACTTCATGTCTAGGTACTGGTAAATTTCTCTTTTTTTACTGCAGTATTGTCTTACACAATGTAAGAGAGTTTTAAA
>JAYKAV010002020.1:440304-478337 GCA_035582835.1 Phoebastria nigripes | reverse complement strand
AAAAAAAAAACAAAAAGGAACAGAATACATTATCCAAAACACGTATTTCAGCTCCTTTACAAAGACGAACTTCCGTTAAGCGTAACAGTCTACCCACACTGATACTTTTATTATGTCATAGCAGAGAATGACTAGTATTCAATTGCTTTGCACAGACATAGAAGTATTGTTATTATATGTTCTCTACAAGAAAATAAACTGTGCTTTTCAAGCTATGGTGCTTCTGATTTACATACCTAAGGACAAACAATTAATATAATCACAGAATTTCCTAGGAGATCTGTTCATGAAAGGAGAACATAATTACTGCAGTCAAACTCTGCTAGGCAGAGCAGCCAAAAGAACTTTCTGTTTTGGTTTTGGTTTTTTGTTTTTGTTTAACTACCATGGTAAAGCAGTAGTTTAAGTTCTGTTGTTACAGGAAACAAACAAGTTAAAACAGACCAAAATACTGACCAAAGTATGATACTAAGCACTGACTACAGCATATTATTTGCTCAGTCGTGATGGCCAAGAGCCAGTAAGGACTGGCCACCAGTCCTCTAAGAGATACTAAATATGCAGTACAACCCAACATTTACACCAAGTTTACCTCCCTCTTTATCAGGGCCTTGCTTGAGAATTTCCTTCATTAGGCAAAATTATATGATTAAGCTACCAACGTTAATGCTAAAGGATCATATTCACTTTTACTTTGCCTACACCAACTAGTCACAACACACTGTTCAGTTGTACAAGGTTTACCGGGTCTTTGCATCCTCAGAGCAATGCCCACCATTGCTAATAGCATCACCCAGCACATGACATACACATCTACACTCCTCTATTTCCATTCCTGATCTCTACTGCCTATAATTGATTAGAAACAACTTACAAAGAACAGCGTATTTTCAAAAGGACTGTTTTTCTATTGTTATGAATAAGAGACCTCCCTTCCTGTTAGCAGTTTTAATAAGACATCATCTCATTGCTGTCAATAAAAATGAGTTGATAGAATGACATTCCCATCTCATGGTCATGACAGAATGAATGCAAACTGACCTCAGATGATAGATACTTTTATATACCTGTTGCTGAGATTTCACAGGTAAATGACAACAGCCACGGCTTAGTCACTCCTGTGCTATACATTTCCATGAATTCTCCCTCTCTAGGTAACCAAAGGAATAATCCCTGCTCTTATGTGCTAATTTAACTTTAATTATGTAGTCATGGATGGAGCGGCCTTAATTTTGTCATTATTTTAAATTAACAAATGAACAAACAGAAACACATACTTGGTAATCACAGTACAGTTCATTTACTGTAGCTCATAATTGAAACTTACTGAAAATTGTATGGAGAACAGTAAGAAGCACAAGTGTTTTAGCAAGGGAATTTTCTTGGTCAATGCAAGGCAACACCAGCTTGCATCTCACTTTCCCCGATTTCACAGCTAAGGGAGTTGTGTGTATTATCCTTTCAACTTTATTTAGTCATTACGGTAAAGGTACTTCAAAAGCTCAACTGCAGACCCAGTGACCAGATAATAAGTCACACAATGAAACCAGGACAGCATCAGTGACAGTTCATGAAGCTGACTGTAAAGGGGGAGTCTCTGAAAAACCTGTCGACGTGTTGAAGGAGCTGTGTAGATGGGCTAAGGCAACACCTGCATGACAGCAGCAATCTGCTAGGAGGGGCTCACATAAGACTCATCTAGGAAGGGGGGGGTCACTCGTAAGTGAGTTAAAGGGATGCTGAACTCTGCAAAGGGCAGAAAGATTGTGGAACTCATAAAAGAATACGGAGCACTAAAAGCAACCAACCAACTAAAAAAAAAAAAAAAAGAAAATAAGTCCTACACTTCAGGTAATAATTAAGTTTTATTAAACGGAAAGTTTAAGGCAGAAAAGACACTGGGGAAAAAAAAAAAAAAAAAAGAAACCAACTAGGGAGGTGGAAGGGAGTCTGACTGGCAAGCTGAGGCATGCACCAAGTCACCACAGAAGTCTTGGGGAAGTCTTCCCCCCCCCATTCCTTTTTTTTTTTTTTTTTTTTAAATTAAAAAACAAAACCAAAAACAACTTCACATCTTTTCAATTAAAAAAACCCCAACAAACCCCAAACCCAAAACAACCAACAACCCACAACCCTTAAGAGGTAATGTTTTCCTATTACATATTACATTTGCTTGAAAATACTTTATTTCTGTTTCGGTACAGAGTTCCTGAGGTGGCAAGTAGGCGGAATCTCTTGATACTGAATAATCTAGACACAGCTAATGAACAATGCCAAATAATACCCAAAGGAAATTTTCAATCCACTGTTACCAAGGCTGGAGAAAAAAAAAGCAGTCATGATGGCTGAAGTGTGTGGAGAGATAAACAACAAGCAAAAGGCAATAAAAATTACTGTTATAATGGTATACTACTATAATATTTTACTTGGCAGACCTTGTGTGCAGGAATGAGGTTAATCAAAATGGAGTCCAGCAGCTCCTGAGTTACTCCATCGCCTTCCATGATGATAGAACTCATCAAATCCAGCATATGCATTTGTACCTTCTGGTTGTGGCTATTACTAAGATGATAAAGAATATTATAAATACTAAATTTTCAGACCCTGGCAAATATTAACAGTACTGTTAAGAAACAATGTCTAATGCTGTCCAGTTTGCCCTCCCTTACACTCTCCACATCGCAAAACTCAAAACTATTTTATGTGCCTTTCCCCTCTCATAGAAAAGCTTCAAAAACCTAGAACACCCTAGCTTTGCTTTAAGAAGTGAAACAAAACAAAAAAAAGAAAATAACAACCATGGAAATACAAATGTAGATAAATGAGTCAGAATGAAGTATACTGTTGTAACATGGACAAGAAATTTTAAAACATGCCTACTTTTAGACACACACCCCTCCATATTGTCAGTAATTCACACTCATTTGCTTTCCCTGTATCTCCTTCTCTGGAGGAATAGAGACTTGTTCTATTCAGACATATTTATTTGTAGACTATGCAAGGATTCAGTCTACCCTTGAAACTGATGATATTTTGACAGTTTAATATAATTGAAGCAATTCAACTTACTTGATAACTGAAAAAAGAGTCCTAAAAAGCTGAATAAAAATTTCATTGCAATCTTCCAACTCAAAGCAGATGTTGTAAGATTTAACCCAAGCTAAATTCTAAAACAAAAACAGGATATTCAGGATATTACAGCTTCACATTAAGTCACATAAATATAATCATGTTAGTTATATTTTTTCTATTTAAGGAAAAATATTATACAATAGATTGTAAACCCTTTGGGGAAAGAGACTGGATATTTGCTTTGCATATAAAGAGCTCTTAACACAAAGGAGCTTTGCAATATACATCCAGAAAAAAACTAAATATAGAATAATCTGATTTCTTATGAATAAAAGCAGATTGACAGAAATTGTTAATATAATAAGTCCATGTTTCTAGACTTTTTTCTTCATGCTATGAAACAATACAGTTTTAAACATCAATAGAAGATTTACAAACAAGATACTGTTTCTAAATGCACACTGACAAAACCTCCACACTTCTTGTCAAGAGTAGGTTTTTCTAATGTTTTTAAGCCAAAATCTTATATTCCTTCTCCCATCATCAATATAGGCAGATTTGCATTTTAATCCACATTTGAAATTCTCTCTTGATGAGTTAATATAACCTTAAGGGTGCATGATACAAAAAACAATGTATAGAATTGTAAGACAAAGGCTAAATGTTAATAAATACCAATCGTTTTAACATGTCCTCAACTATAGGCTGCATGAACTTATTAAATGCAAACAGAATTGTAACTGCTAAAAGAAGCAATTCACTGAACTTTAATGAGTCTGGTGTGATTTACAGAATAAGACATTTCCCAGGCATACTGGCACATCTGGAGAAAGAATGATGACATTTCTTAGGCTTACAGAGCAAATACCATCTACTGAAAGTTACAATTATTGTTACCTCTAACAAGTAAAAGTATCTGTTAAATTGAGGGCTCTTCGTGTCCTCCAAGCCTTTTAATTGTCTTGTAATAAACAAGAATATGTCCTGTCAAAAAACGATAAAGTGTTTACAAGCTTGATTCAGCAGAGAGTAAAAATACAACACTTTAGTAGTGACATCTACCCACATTTACAAACTCATGGTATGAGAACATTAAATTGTCTTTTTTAGGCACTGACAGAAAGCTATCACCAACACAGATACTGGTTACCCAGTGTTCCTTTACACATCTCTGGCCCTTAAAGTACTACACTGACTCACAGGACTAAAGCAACATCTCTTTAATAAAACTGAACATCAGTACAAATGCAAGTAAAAAAATTTTTTCAGTTTTTTTTTTGTTTGTTTTGGTTTGGTTTTTTTTTGGGGTGGTGGTGGTGGTGGTGGTGGTTCCCCCCGCCCCGGTAAGAGAATGAGGTAGGAAGAAAGCCTTTATTTTATAAAGCATTTTTACCTTTAGTTTGTCATGGGAAGTATATGGAGCTTCAGGAGCATAGATACGAAAGATATCAGCCAAGCAACATGCTACAAGGAGGCGCACATCTTTATTGGGATTCCTGAGGAAGAATTCAGATGCAAGGTGCAAGGCTAATGGGAGATACTGCTGCTTCTCGTCTTCCGAGTCCTGGTCCATATCCATGAAGGTTTTTACCACCATCTGAAAAACACAGAAAAAAAACCCATTCGAGTGCTTTCTGCTTTTATTCCCAATTACTAAACAATATTTTCTAAAAGGATGCAATGCTATCAATACGTGTTCCACTGCATAATCACATACTACAATTTTTCTGTTAGGACAAACATCAGAAAAAGAGAAGTGTTAATCTGATACTTAAAGGATTATTGAACTTGGTATTTTAAATTAAGACACTGAAAAATGCTTTGCAGCTCTGCTTTTTTTGCCAATCTTAACCTGAGGTGTAGCACAGAAACTGCTGCACACCGATGAGGTTGGAGATGGCAGCACCTCTTTATCAAAGCAGTCCCAGACCACTTCAAAGTGAGGACTTGCCTCAGTATGGACAGTATGAGGGGCTGCAAGCCATCTGGCCTAACGTATAGGCCACAGTATAATGCAGCTGCTTTAAGAGCTATGGCAAGACTTGAGAGGAGCCTAAGAGGCCAGTCTTATGCTCTGCCTATATCAAGGCACAGAGCTCAAGAACTACTGTACATTCACACAATCCTTTTATCTGGTTTAAACGAACTGGATACCAGACAAGAATTTAAACCCTCACGTAAAATATGTCTAACGCTGATCTATTCTTTCTGCATACTCAAAACTGCATCTATAGCCTTATCTATATAACAAACAAAAAAAAAAAAAAAAAAAAATCAACTACGTGGTTTCCTTGTTTCTTCTAGTGCAGCTAAGAAATACTAATTCCTATAAAATGCCACCAAAATGGTTTATTTTTAATTATTATACAACCCCAGTTAATTGAAACATCTCAACATAATCATTTGGCAAAACTGAAAGTGAAAATTTAGTTTGAAGAAATAAAAAGTTGCAGGTTAAACTTTTGGAATAGGGTTTGTTAAAGGAAGAAGTCATCTTCTAGGATGTCAGCACAGAACTGGGAGATGTGCCACAGATTCTTAGTATGACCTTAGTCAAATCGGTCTGTGTGTCCCATTCCTCTATGTCACTTGAGCATCCTTAGAGTTAAAATTGTGAAGGACAGCCATATTGCATACCAGTAGGATTTAGTATACCCATTACACACACACTATACACAGTACACAGATTAAAGAGGTGTAAGAGAAAACACAGAATGATAAATCTTGATGGTCAAATTTGCCCCTAGAATATTAAACAGTAAAACACAAGAGGAGATTGAGCTCACACAGCTGATAACCACATCTCTTACCACAATTCTTTTGTTATCGTGTCATTCAAATGATACTAAGGTTGTTCCTCCGTTATTAAGCCTGCCCCCGCTTCCAACATGAAAACACTGTCTTTCAGCTTTACCTCCTCCCTGGGTTTTGGAACCCAGTTTTAAACTCAGTAGACCTTATAAATGAAAATAAATGTTTGACAGCAACCTTTCTTACCGTATGTTACTTAAAACTCCTCCTCAATTTCTATAAATGTACAAGTACATTCCTTCATGAAGCAGCTTAGAGCAAAACCAAAAATCAAGAAAGAAACAGAGAGAAAAAAAAAATCCAACAGAATAAAAGAGAACTTTACAGCCACAGCCCATAAAAATCTAAATTCTACCTGCATTGGCCTGTTTCCCTAAAAACATTCTTAAGCTGTATTTTGAAGCATTAGCTGAAAGGACAAAACCATCCTTCTATTGACAGCACAGGTCTGTCTGTTACAGTGTCACACATCCCCTGTCCTTCCTAGATACCAGAATTAAAAAAATAGGTAATATAGTCTTCAAAACCTACCAGAATCTTTCAATAAGGAAGGTTTAAAAAAAAAAAACCAGAACAAAACAAAACAAACCCCAACCCCAAAGCAAACAAAAAACCCCACCACCAAACCAAAAACCAACAAGACGCAAAACCAAAAAAACCACACCACACTCTCTCTGCTGGTGGCAGGACAAGGAATAATGGCCTTGACTTGCAGTGTGGGATTTAGATAACTATTACTGGAAGTTTTAAGAACAGGATAGAAGGGACTAAAAGATCTGTGGATCCTACCCTGGAGACTGATGATGAACTGTATCTGTACCATAAAAACTTGTCCCACTAAAGTTCCTTCCAGTTTTTTTTACTAATTTTATAGATAACCTATGTAAGTGATCTTTTGATCTTTCTCATAAGCCCGATCTCCTTCCTCCCTATGCGTATCGTAAGCTTCATAAACAGAATACCCTCCTAGATTCAGATCTCTCTTYGGGTTCTCATATTCATATGACAATACGCATAAATCTTGCATATATCCCTTCTCTGATATGTCAAAAACAGACAAAGTAAGGCAGCATGGTGCTGTGAAAACTCACACAACTTTCCTATTCGGTAACAAAATGTTAGGATATTCTGGGATTAAAGTAATGAAACTAGTCTTTGGCACTGTCTTGCACACCAGCCTTACAGATTTTCCTGTGTTGCTTTTGTATTCAGAAGAAACTGCCAGCAAATATCCATAAAACCTCTTTCTATTTCCCTGCAAAGCACTCCTTGATATTTCTTTTCTATTACAAAACAACACTTGGGCAGTAATTGGCCCATTGGCAAACTGCAACTGCTATTTAACTACCGATCTATATTTCTCCCATTGTTTCTTTATAGTCCCATATCTGCTTGTATTTGTGTGTTGTCTTTTGTTTTATAATAAAGTCTTCGGTGCGTGATGTTCTGTTTATGGCAGCACAAAAAATGAACAGAATGCTAGCTTGGTCTTTATCTAGGATCCCAGATACCAAAGCAATACAAATAATGAATAATATGTATGGGGTACAATATATAGTATAATGCAAATAATGAAAGTAATATATAAAAAAACTACACAGGGATATACCACGGTTAAAAGCATGATGTAAATTCTTGCTAGTGGCAGGACACATATAAGATATGGCAAAACCAGAATTAATAAAGACTTGCATTTAAGTACCATCCATAAGTTTGTTGGACTCTGCATATATTCAAGAAATGTATGGAATTATTTTGTTGAACTATGATGACAATTAACTATATCTGAAATCCTACAGCCTGGGAGTAGTCTCTATAGCGAAGCGACTACTGGTACTGATTAAAGTATTACACAACAGAATTATTTCCAAATGTCTGCTAATCTACATATGAAATTAATTGTTAAAATAGAAAAAAAGAAAAAAAAAAAATTCGAGACATTAAATACAATATATGCTTGACTCTTCACACTCGCTAGAAAGCCAAGAACTCGCTCAAAATTTCACCAGTCACAGGACTGGTACTCTTGCTCTCTAGCACAACTGAAAAATTAGTTATCAAGAGAGCAACTTAAGTCTTCAGAAGTACAAGATATTGTATGTTTGAAGAAATCACTTATTCGTAACAGAACCGCATATCCTCAAGTACAACACGCTGATCAACAACTGTTCCATGATTTCCTGGGGTACTCCTGTCGTTCTCTCTGCAGCCATCCGTTGTCTTGTCTCCTCTAAGACAGGAACTACCTTCCCTTCCTTCCCCCATGTTTATACCACTTCTGATGCAAAGTCTTGGTCTAGGACTATAGTTCACAAATACRTCCATAATACAAAGAAACAAAATGACAACATACTGCAAGTTCTTTTCTGTGTCAAGGTCTGACAAAGAAAAGTTACTTCTAATGACCTGGGATTGGTATTACTTAGGCTATACAGAATCAATAGAAATATTAACATGTAAAGTTAAGCATACTTATCCAGCCCTTCTCAAAAATCTTTCTTAAATTGTATTGTAGTCATAGTTCCCACTCTTTGTACATTTCCTGTAACTCCATTACATTTCCTGTTACTAATTATGGGCTTTCTCAGAGGAATTAAAAAAAAACAAACAAAAACCACCACACACAACACAACAAACAAAAAAACAAACAAAAAAAAAAACCAAAAAAAACCCCCACACCCAACACCACGGTATGCAAATTGCATGATGCCTAATAAATATTGATAACATCTTATGAAGGAGTTATGAGTAGTTCTTCATAAGATGTTATAATTGCTTCAGAAAGATTTTCATAGTTAAATTTTTTTAGCCATACTGCTGCAATACCGATATTAATTGTGACAGCTAGAAATTGATCTATTAAAAGAATCTGCTAATGAAAGTGAAAACCTGAAATAAACTCTACATACACAAAAGACTGAAGGTCCAAATAATTTAAAGAAATTATTTTTAAACCCAAACTGGAAACCACTCATGTGACTAGTGATATACATAAATGCAACAATAAGGGAATATGACAAAGCAAGTAAGCCCAAAAAAATTCAAGGCTGTGGTTAATATTTCATTGAACCAGAGGGAAGAAAAAACACAATCGCAGAGAGGAGACGTGAATTGCTACTGCCAGACAGATTTTAGTACAATTATTTTTTCCAAGAATCTGCATTTTAAGTTAAGAAAAATCTTCTTTACTAAATGTATTCATATTAGAGGTACTCTATTAAAGCAAATTACATTCAAGATGTCATCTGATCCATCCTAACTACCCTTGTTCTAATTCCAAAAAAAGCCCCAAACAAACAAAACCCCACTCCAATTCCTCTTTGTATTAAGGTTTTCATTTTAGGTCTAAAAAGAGTCTCAATTTCCCAAAGTTTTGATTCAATCATTACATAAATATTTCTCTAGCAGAATGAAGTAGTTATTTCAGAGTGAGGTATTAATTATTATCACGATAAGCCAGTTTTTCTTCCAGGAAAAAGTGATTAAACCGTAACAGGAACTCACTACTTTTTCAAATTACAGTACTATTGTCTAACTGAAGTCTTGCTGTACAGCCGAAACAACCCTAGCTAGAGCACTAATATTCAATTGTATAAAACCCTACAGACTTAGCTTCCACCACAGAAAATTGCTACTGTCCTCTGCGCAAAAAGCAGGAGAGAGAACAGTATTATTTAAACATATTAATGTAACATCATTAATTCTTTTCCAAACAATTAAGCACTCAATTTAAACACTAATTGCTAGCAATGTAAACAAAGTACAGCTATTCACATTTATGATTAAATTCATTCTGCATTGCTTTTGATTTAATGCATTTCCATTAAGTTATCACATACTGGTACTTTAGTTACCTTGCAAAAATAAAAGTGTTAAAACTATTCTAGAAATTTCCATTATTGCCATTTTTACCATAGTACCTTGGAATTCTAATTATCAGACCAAGATTTTACTCTTCCAGGCTCTGCAAATATGTAAGTGAAATGCTCTTATTATAACATTGGAGATGGTACAGAAATGCAAACACCTTCATTCAAACTAGTGAGAACAACAGTTAAATTAAGACTGCTAAGTCACTCTTAGCACATTATGAACATGTTGAAAATTAAAGAATTTAAAATTTTCAGGGAGGTGTCCATCCGACTGCGTAAAAACACACACTGTGCAAGCCAGTCACTCTGGGCTACCCTTTCACCCGCTGGAGAGAAATGTACAGACCACAACTGAATTCAAGCACAGATGTCTACAATGACATCTACAGATGTCAGCTCAGTTTTGCCCTCAAGTGCCTAATTCTCTGCACTGACCATGAAAGCAGCTCAGTGTGACTAGATGCCCGAAATGAGGCGAGATGAACTCTACCTGCAGCTTCTTCTGAGACTGTCAGCCTTTCAGTTGCACTGAAACATACACCAGAGGTTGCCAAAGCGTTGTTCACAGCCTGCCCACACTTCATATGCAGTTTACATGTGGCCTGTGTTCAAAGACAGTAAATCAGCTTAGTAGCTTGCCCGTATGTGACTCAGCTGCATGTGGCTCTTGTGCAAGACCTATGCCTCAGACGGGAATACTAACTTCTGCTGTTCAGATACTGGTTTGTGTTTATTGACCACGTAGATTTAGGTGCCTGGTTTGTTGGATCAGGAAGCTCAGCTGCTGCTGAAACACACTGATGATTCCAGTATTACAGGGAGAAGAGCTATATAAACACAAAGAGAGGACAGGGTAATCGGTGCAGATAAAGACTCAAAACAGTGCTTGCAGAGAGGAAGAAGCAGGCAGATGTAGGAAAGCCTTGCTGCAGTTGGCAGGACAAACACAAACCTCCAAGCTAGTCATAGCATGGGGAAGGTGTGTGCAAGTTGCATTTGTTTCACTGTTCTTACAACACCTTATTCATAGTATTCCAAAGAAGTAACATTTAACCACCCTTGGCTTGAAAAAAGACCAGGGAAAGATACTCAGTATTTAAAAATTCACCTTGCAACCATCGACAGAAGAAATTTAACAACTGAGAGAATCTGATACCATTTACTGTTATAAGAATAACATTAGAAGTTAACTTCAATATTAAGATTAAATACAAAAGATATTTGGAAGTAAAACTTCCCCAAATTGATGTGAGCCCAGATGACTCTTGGACAGCTCAGGGAAAGATGTCAAGAGAAGGCTGAAATCAAAGTACACCCAATTTTCAACTCTGCCACCAGAGCGGTTTTATTTTTTTTCCTCACATGGTTTAAGCAGTATTATGGGTGACCCTTGCCATTAGCTATTGACAATAAATTATGTTCTTTGACTAATACCTAATTGTAGACATAGCAAAATCCACAGACGTGTATCTGGAAAAAAAATACTTCTAAATGGTGCAGATTTAGCATGAGAAGTCTTAGTCTCCCTCAGATATAGTCCTATCTATCACCCGGAACCACCAAAGAAACATGGAAAAATGGAAATTATTGTGTGGATAGAAACAAAAATAAGAGATCTCAAAATATTCAAATCAGGAGGACCAGATGATTGTTATTTCAGAATCTTCAAATACCTGACAAATGAAATCACAAAACTTAGCAACACAGGTTTTGTTTGCTTTTATTTAAAAAAAACAAAAAACCAAAACAACAACAAAAAACCCACCAACAAAACAAACAAAAGCCCCGATGACAACAACAAAAAAACCCCACACACAAACTAACACCCAAACAAGAAGGATACCAACTGGCCAGAAATTAGCAACTGTAAGAAAGAAGATCCTGCCAACACATCCAACAGGCTGACATCAACAGAATTTTATAATACAAACCTAACTTGGAAAGGCTAAATAAACACAGAAGTTAAGAAAAACAGGGTAACACATAAAAAGGGAATTACTTTGCTAACCCGATAAACTTCCTTTGATAAGATAATCAACTCTCTAGACAAGGAAGAACAAGACAGGCAATTTGTCTCAGTGTCAAGAACAGCATCACGCTGAGCCACATGGAAATTGAGGATGTTGGAAGAGATGAAGCTTAGCCCAACATTGTCTCCTTAGCCCCTTCCTAAAGCGTGAAACTGAGAGGACCTTTTGGACCTGAACGAATTTATTGGTGGAAAATGGTGTTATAATTGACCCTATTTGCTATTTCCGTAAACAACTGTGGTACAAGAAGTAGGAATGGAGTGTAATGACAACAGTTAGAGACTGGCAGTAGAGGACAGGATATTATACGAGAAGAACAGAAATACCAAAAATTAATAATTGCTCAATGGTCATATGYTTAGTGCTTAAAACCAAGAACTTGTGCTATTAAGAGCTTATCAGCTGGAAACAACAGGAGAAGAGAAAGATGGACATTTATTAAGCAATTAGAAAGAGATTATGAGCCAACAACAGGCTATGTGCATGAAAACAATGAAAATGCAATTGCAGGATATGACAGAAGTAGTATTTCCAGTCAAGGAAAGGAAAAAACAGCAATACAACTCATGAAATGCTAAAAATACTAAATGCTGATTTGAAACACATCACTTAGGTCTGATTACCCTCACTGATTAAAAAAAAAAAAGAATTCAAAATGGGAAAGGTACAGAAGRTGGCTACCAAAGGAGTCTCAAAAGCCTTTTCTTGTAAGGGGACATTACGAGACTGTGGTTTGCTTTATCCACCAAAACAGCCAAGGTCTCTCTTTTAATATGCCTTAAATACAGGAGTGCCATTTATGCACTGGAGAAAGACTGCAAGTAGAAGTGGGTAGAAATGGGCCAGCAGCATCTCCAGCCTGAGAACTGGGGCTGCTTTCTGACCGCAGAAGCACATGCTCTGGAGCACTGTCCTCTCGCAGGGTTTCACTTCATGGCAAACAATTCCTTTTCAGGGTCCACATTTATCAGAGCCGTAGCTAGACAGAAGTAGATGCACAAATTAAGCAAGGGGCATATGTGAATCATAGAAACAATGAACTGGAAAGGAGCCGATGGATTTTTGCGAAGTTTTGCTGTTGTCGTTAGTAAAACAAAAAGTAGCACTCCCTTCCTGGTACTGCTAGTAACTCCTGAAAAATAAATTTTATTGCCCAATTTCCACTACAAATTCTATCTCTAATCTATACTCTGACAGGACACTTAACTGACTCTGAATAACTCAGAAAAAAAACCAAAAAGTTGAACAAAAGATTATACAAAGCATATTGTATGCTCTTTGGGGCAAAGACTATTTGCTTCCTTCTTTATACCCTGCTCACCAAGCGAAGCCAATGACCAGGGTTTTCTAGATGTGAGTGCAGATGTATCATAAGAGATGTATAAAGCTTATGCAGGAACAACAACAGTAGCCTGTACAGTAATATCCCTGTGACTAGGCAAACAGTTAACTGGCTATCCTTCCCTTGGAGACTAACCTACACTGGGCTTTTCTTTGGAGGTTTGGCCAACTGCCAGATCACGAGCAAAGAAGTCTTAGACTTGTAATTTACCACTATCTTCACATTGGTAAAACAGCATATTCTGTTACTTTACTTACATCAAGCAACTCTGAGAATATTTTCCAGGAGCCCAGATGTTAAATTAATCTGACGTATGAAAAAGCAGAGAGACTGACTACTATTTTTAATAAAAACAATATACTGAGCAGTTCATGAATTATTTGAAGTAGCTTTCTTGATACACGCATTTTTAAGTAACTATATAATGAATATAAACATCACACACATACAGCATCATAATCAAAACAGGACAAGTATTGTTACCAATTTGGGAGAGAGGTTGTACAATCACCCACATGTTGTATCTCCATAATTAACACACAGCAGAATTCCAGTTCTGCTATAAATCTAGAAGATTCCTCAAGTAACATAAATGCAAGATTCCTCAAGTAACATAAATGCAACAGATGGGGGGGAAAAGGTAAATAAAATGAGAAAAATCAGATGCCTTAATATAAAGTGTCTTTCACAGCACAAATTAGAACATGCTATTTAAATAGTGGTGGAATATTTTGCCCTGCAAAATCAGTCATGTAACATTGACAGCTTGATTACAATAACTTGTATGGACTGCTGCAAGGAAAGGTTGCAAAAAAGTATGCTTCCGAAGATTACAACAGCACAAAAGGAAGTAAAACAGTGTCCTTCCAGCCGAGCAGAAGAGAATCCTAATACTGCTATCACTGCATGTGATAAATCTTGTACTCTTTGGCCATTAACAAGCCCATGGGAAAAATCAGATTCATGATGTGCAAAGAAAATACTACAAGCCTGTCCTTATCACTCAAACTTTGACAAAATACAACATCTTACTCAGAACTGAGTATTTTAGACAATATCATTGACTTTAATTTTTTATTGTAGTAAGATTTGGAAGATTCAAAACCTTTTTTATACAACCCCAGTTCCTTCACTACTATATGTAATAGTGAGGTGCTTTTTCCTCCAAGCCAAATGATACTTTAAAGCCAAGTCTATTTTTTTTGTCTTTAAGCAGGTACCACTATGCTTCATGTAAGAACATCCTGTAAGTTCATTTATATCCACTGTTGTAACAATATGAGATCTTTCTCATCTCTCCTCTCCTTTGAAACAGGGACTATTTTAAGCTGCTAAAATTAAAAAAAAANCAAAAAAACACCACTCCCATCAAAACAGGCTGTGCTTTTGTTCTGAAGACGTTAAAATTTGTCATTAAGGCAAAATTAGGATTATAATCAGCTTTAATGGCCAGGAATTTAACAGAACTTCCCTTGTAACTGACTGGCTGGAGTACTATCTTTCTTACAGTTCCGTACACACTGACAGGATAAAAAATACCAAAAGAAGACAAAGCACAGACAGAAATTCAGACCTGTTTGCCAACCAGGAGTCACAGCAGTACACAGTTCAAACCCCTCTCCCAGTAGCTATGGTTTTGGTTCCACGTGACATGGAGATCCAGTTTAACCACTTGCTGCCACCATCTCCTTCTCACTTTGCTGTTACTCACCCTGTCCTGCTTCTGGCCATGCAGTGCCACCATGTATTTTGCACTGGCCCCAACACTTCTTCAGTAACTCCATGAGTCAATTTAACTTACTAATCTGGCTGAAAACCTCCTCAGAAAAAGTCCCGGATAGTTTTCTGACAGGCATAGTTAGATCACGGACAGATCTGATATGTTCCAGAGCCAGTAGAAGGGAAGGTAGATAGAATTCAATGGCAAAGACCAGGGAGGGAAGAAGAATTTAGCCTTCTGGTACATAGTGACACAAATTCTTAACCTTAATAGTGGCAAGCACATGAAGCCTGAAATGGGCAGCTACATCCAAATCCTACTAGTCCCCCAGAAAATCTACCTTTACCTCTATTCATTACAAACTGGCATAAGATGTGATCACTGATAATTTTAAATTCAAGGTCTTAGAAACATGTTGTTACAGTAATTTCCAAAAATTGTATCCAATGTATCAATTAATTTATTCATTTTAATGTAATGATATATTTCCTGGTTTTGTATCATGACCTGAGACAGCAGAAGTTCCCCATTTACCTTTCTAGACCATCACTTTTACTCTGCCTTCCAGGTTCTTATTATTCTCATCACATCCTCATCTCGTACCTTTGGAGGCAAAGGTTCACTAGAACTGCAGTATTGCACAGAGCACATTCACACAGTATTCAAACGAGCACGCATGCCTAATTTATATAAGGGAAGCATAATATCCATAGTGTTTACCATTTGGCTCCTTACCAGCGTTAAGTTCTATTAGATTTTTGGACAGAAGCTGTTCAGTGAAAGATTTCACTGAGCGGCCTAGAATGATGCATCAGTCTTCCCTGACTTACTCTTTTACAACTTCATGAAGTCAGCAAATAGTTTTGCTTTCTCTCACTATTCCTCACCTTGCTTTTATTGATATTAAGCCTAAAAGCTTCCAAGGGATTCAC
This sequence comes from Phoebastria nigripes, assembly GCA_035582835.1. NCBI lineage: Eukaryota > Metazoa > Chordata > Aves > Procellariiformes > Diomedeidae > Phoebastria > Phoebastria nigripes. The sequence goes on along the minus strand of JAYKAV010002020.1, from coordinate 462,558 downwards.
CCCACTCACTTACATTATTTGACTTAATAGGAGTTCTGTGAAATCTTCCTTGGTTGTAATCAGCCAAACCAACTCACCTCATCATGCTTCCTGTTTCCCAAACAGCTAAAAGGTTTTCAAGCATGCAGAGCAGTATCTAACCTTAGGTCACTGTATGGTTCGTCATTAACAAAAATGATTTCTTTAAATCTACTTTTTGTTTACAGTCAGCTTTTGATGCATGACAATACTTGGCTACTCAACCCAAGACCTTTTGAAGTAATTTTAATGTAAGAAACATTGAGAAATATTGTTAGTTTGGCCTTACCATATTGAAATCCTTTAAGTATTTTGTTATCCTAGTTTTAAACTGTTTCACACAATTTTGTGTGACACAAACTATAATACCGTGGACCAAATCACACATTTTAACAACGTATGTATATTTCTTCTCAAATAGTGAGAAGTAAGAGACAGTGCACATTTATCAGCAAATTATCTCTTCATACTCATGCTACTCACCACCTCTTACAAATCCATGATTTGAGTGTGGTGCCACAGCACCAATTTTTATTTAATTTTTTTAAAGCAATCCAGTCTTCAGCAGCATCTAGTCTTTATTACTGGAAAGATTTGTAACGGGATTCTTTCCAATTTTCCTGCCAAAGTCTAACAATTGTTTAAGTACTCTAAAGAAGGTTCATAAATTAAAACACTGAGAGTCTTCTAAGTTCTCAGAAACTTTGCTTCCACATATACAGATATATAACAAAAAGAGTATTTGCAGAGGGACTAAAAAGAGCCTATTCTTTAAACATTCTAATGATAATTCAAGACATCATCAGTTAGAAGCATTTCATTAAATAGTCCTTTTCCCCTAGGTATACTAGCAAGTGTTACATACGGCTGGGGCAAACCCAAAAAATTCTTAAAAGCATATTCCCCACGGTGAAGGAGTTTCTATTTCCATATGAAGTTTCCCAAGTACTTTGATAATAGCCTCCAGATGTGAGAGGGAGGATCCTTTATTACCAGCTCACTGCTATKTGATAATTCATTTCCTCTTCTAAAGAGAAGGTGGTGCTGGACAAGAGCAACAATGGCATTTTCATTTCTACTGTGAATTGACTATAAGGATTCATTTTGAAGTGAATATTTAGGCTCAGTTCTCACAACAAAATCATGTGTTAGAGTTTCACATTAAAACACAACTAGAGGGCTATGCTTCCAGCAATACTGATGTTTTAAAGACTATATCCATGTCTATTTCTACACCACAGTGCAGGTGCATCCCGTGGTACATCAGTCAGTCTTCCTAACTCAGTCATCCAGAAGGGGAGCGTGTATATCATGCTCTCAATATATATCAAGCACATCATGCTCTCTTTCCTGCTTGTGTTCCAACACAACCAATAAATGAGACCAAAAAAAGTTGTTTTTTTTTTTTTCCCCTAAGAAAATACAGTTTTTCTATTTCAGCAATCTTGTAAATTGCAGCGAGTTGAAAACTTGCTATATACCTACTGAAGCAGAAAATTATGCAAAATATTTGTACCTTGATCTTTAGCTCTGATTGCACCGTCTGTGACAGTAAGAGAAGAAAGAAGTTAAAATTTCTTTCATGGAACTGCCATGACTGGCAATTACACATAACACCTTCTTGTGCTACTGAATACGATGGTATCAAGGTGAACAAGAAAATACTCTTCAGCCATTGGTGTTCATTTTCTGGTTTCTTTAGGAGCCAGATTCCACTGAGCCTTGGGACTGAACATTAGGAGGCAAATCATGTGAAACCCTAGTGCGAACCCATATCTAGTGATAACTGCACTGAAGAATTTTGTCTGTGTGCCTGTCATCTACTGGAGCCTTAATACAGGACTGTCATATTAACAACAATTATCTAGAATGCAGAAGACGTGGGTTTCCATTCCCATGTGAAAGGCTAGACAAAAATCAGAACCGTCAAACTGTAAAAAGTTTTGATATTTCACAATCAAAACTAATACTACCAACCAGCAACAACAACAAAAACCCCCTAACCAATGCACATCAAACCAGAACCCGCTCCCCAGAAGGCACTGGCTGACATGGACATTCCTGTTCATCTCACTGCAGCAAACTTCAGCCAGCAGCTGGTGGTGTACCAGCTACTGAACCTACCAAACCAGACACACTTCTGCAAAGAATTTCTATTCAGACAAATTAGCCTTCTCCAGTGAAGCACTATTTTACCAGAAAATTCTGCTACCTGTTGAGCCCTATTATCTATATTATTAAAAAAAAAAAAAAAAGACGTTTTCTCCTTAGGCAGCTACCAAGCTCAAAAATAGGGCACTCTAGAATGGACTGAAGGCAAAATGCAGAAATTCGCTTACTCTGTGTATGGCTGGTGGTTTCGTTTTATTTTTAAAATAGCCCCATTAAAAACTAAGTTTCTGGAAATTCTTAAAGCACAGGAAAAAATTGATGCATGAAAAATTGGACCTGAAACATATCTGGAGTGGTTTCCTTGCTATAAGTCTTATTTAATTCTTTAATAAGGAAGAAGAAAATTATGTATAATTAGTGCATGGAAAGTATTGTATTGGTAGAATTCACTTAATAAGTTTAAATTATTTAACTCTGAATAATGACAAGTATCCCTAGTAATAAAGACTGATTTCTGATACATGTTAAAAGAACAAAAAAAACATTTTAAGAGATTTTCCATTTTAAAAATTTTCTTTAAAGTGGGGTGGGAAACTAAAGGAAAAATAAAAGGCACCAATATTGCTGATATGAAAGTCAAATCCACAGTGCTCAGCTACAGGATGATGCTAAAGACATAATCATTAYATGTAGGATATTCAGTTTCTGAGAAATAAAGCCTGGAAAATGAATATGACAAGCCTATGTATTTTATTATAATGTAGGTAGCAAAGAATAACATGAAAAGTCTTCAGTAAATTCAACTTGTAATATTACCATCATAATTGCCAATATTAAAAGTGTGGAAATATTTCAAATTGAATATATTATTTACAGAAAGCATTTTGGAGGACTTTACATGACAGTATTTAAAATGTTATTTTTAATGATTTTACTGTTCATTTTATGATACAATATTTCACACAAGAATGTAGACTTTTCCATTTTGGGTATGGGAGTGAGGTGCATTTGTATGTCCAAGGAAAAAGTAAAAAATGAAAAAGGAAAAGGCAAAGGCAGGAGACTGAGGAAAAGAAAGGAAGATAGAAAAATAAGAGTTTTTCCCATTCATGTCTCTATCTCGTATCTGTTTTTATTTGTAGGATCTTGACGTTTACACCCAATCACCAGTCACAGGACTATGTTTTCACTTGGTTCTAACTTTGCTAAACATTTTAATAATATTTTCAAGCCATATAGCTACGTTGAGCTGATCGAAAACTATCCCCATCCAAAATACGTATTCTATTTCCAAAACCAAGACTTTTTTTTTGCCTAATTAAAGAAAGAAAATCAAATGACTGCTTTTACATAGCTCTACTATACCTTTCTGGATTAGCAATACTATTTTAGAGGACAGTATGTCACCTCCCAGAGTTGTGGTGGTTTTGCTGATTTTCTGCAGTTATTTTAATTTCAGGCTAATAAAGTTTTGTCTGGCAATTCTTCTCTAATTTTGAGAACTTTAAGTAACTCCTGATTTCCTCCATAAGAGTTCTGCAACTATTTTGCCTATCAGTTCCATCTAATTCTTGCCTTGTGGATAGCTAGAATATGCCCGTAACTGTTGTACCTGTCCCTCAACATTCCTCATATGTAATCACACAGTTTTACAGCTACTGATTTTGCTCAGTTAAGAAGCAGGCAATATAACAGATATAAAGTGTTATTGCAAAGATTTATGTATTTTTTTAAGAATGTTTTTCAAAATGTGTCTGACTTCTTTAAAGAAGTTCCAATAAGGAGTCCTCTTATACTAAAATTTTCTTAGTGAAATATGTAAAGATCACCGATGTCCCAAAAATCATAGAAAGCACTGAAATTTCCTTTCTTTGCTAAAAACAGACTTCAGATGAAGACTTCATAGTATGACCATTCCCACTACAGACATCAGGCACCCACCATTAGACAGATTCCCCAGACCATTCTTGGTGAATCTACTGACATCACCTGTATTGTGCAGCGTTATCCTATTTTAACCTCTACATTCACTTCTGCTTTATTTTGAAGCTCTCCAATTAGTACAACAATTTCATTATCTAAGAAAAAAAAAGGGATTTTNAATCATGTAACTATGCAAGGAAGAACTCAAATCAGGCAGACTTCTCAAAGTTAAAGGCTGAAAAGTCATTGTATACAGTTTTTATTAAAAAATACACTATTTATATATTTAATATATTTAGTTTATATCTTTAAATACACTATTTAAATTCAGTGTCAGAATTAACTATGCTGAATTTAGATTAAAATAACATTTCACTAAACTACGTTGCTGATATCAGCAACCTGCGAGTTCTAAATATCATTTAAATAGTTGCCAGCAACATTCTCATAAATAATGCCTAAAACAGGAATCACAGAAAATTTTTAAAGGTCTGACATACTTAAAAAAGCACTTGAGGCATAGTAGTTCTGTATTTGCAAAACGCTTTGTCATGTTCATCCAGAAAAATCATTTATCCTCTCCATGGTGAAATTTGAGAAATTTCAACCCCAAAGTAGAAAACAATGTAAGAGTCAATCCACTTCTTGAGGTTATGCCCCTAAAATTACTTTAACACCTAGTTTAATACTTTATTAGAAATAAAGTATTTTGTTACCCACTAAATTTTACAGTTTCTAAGAGTCTCATAGTACAGTTATTTAAACTTATTCAATAAATTGTACCAATACAACAGTACCACCGTCTCAAGACACTGCATACACTGCAGCAGTGAGTAACTTTTGCCTTCACTTGAAGTAGCTGGAAGATGCAGCTGATTCCCTTTACAAGATCAGACACCTGAAACAATACTAACCCGTACTCCAAGCATGAATATAAATTTGGTACCCACTGGCAGAGGATTTGGTCATTTCACAAATGTTTGCAACTGTGACAAAGAGACAGTGCCAAAGAGAAATCTGAGAAGCTTAAGCCTCGGCCTAAAAAATTATGATTGCCCAGAACACTTAAGGAAGCGCACACTTCATCAAGAGTACTGGATTGAAGTGGCCTGAAGCCACAAGCAAAAATAACGCCTTGTTATTTAAAAATGATCTTTGTTTTTGTTTCTCTGACTCAAAAATTGAACAGAGACTCAACTTCACTTGCTCAGCTGCAGTGACCTCAAAACAGTAGTCCACATGCATGTGCTGGAGATTTAAAAAGCAGCTAAAACATAAAAAATATTATAAAAAAAAAAAATGATTGGGAAAATTGAAAAAAGCAGGGGAAATGTTACCTATAAAAGGACACAACAGATCTCTCTCACATACAAACTCTGCAGGAGAATGACAACTAGTTGACCAGGTGATTGTCAAAATAAACCACCTGATCTTTCTTAAGCATACATGAGACATTACGTAAGCACAGAATTTAACTTTTCTTATCTAAAAACATTCTAGACTGTACAGTTATTGCCTTCAGGTCCTGAATCCCATATAAAGTTCTTAGGTTTGTCTTAAGCTTGCACATACAAGACTTTAAATACATGAAGTTCCATTGCTTTTACTCTTCAAAAGCCAAAACAGGATGAAACTCAGTTTCATTCATGTTCTGTAGGTTGTTTCTCTGGTTTTTTGTGTGTTTTGGTTTTGTTTTTTTTTTTTTTTAAAATCACCCTCATGATCATAGCACGCAAGTCAGTAGCATACTGAAACATTTTACCAAAAAAGCTGTGGAACATATCTTGCTACGTTTGTTTTCTCACCCTTCCATGCTAAAAAGAAAAATGTAACAGTGCAATATTTTATTCCAATTGAATTGGTGGTGGTGTTTGGTTTGGTTTGTTTTTCTTAATTCGAAATAAAAACATTCTGCAATGCATCTTCATAGCAAGAAAGGAAGACTTCAGAAGTGCACTTTGGCCTACAGATTGTGGAGGTTTGCAACAGCCTTCAATAGCTGCAGGAGTTCATTGAACATCCTGAAAATGTTAGCCTGTTGGCTAAGATTTATGATCAGGAAACAAACGCTGTAATACTATAACTAATAACTAACTATAATCTTTAGTGCCTAAAACTCAAGCATTAAGCTGAAGCTATTTAGCACCTTAAAGAAAAGGGCTGAGACCTAATACTTGACTGTGAATTTTATGGGAAATTAGCATAGGAGGAGACAACAAGTTGCTGCCCAAGTAACTTACATCAAGGAAAATGCTTCAGTATTTATATTAGATAGTCCCAAAATACTGATACTTTCATGATGAGAGTAATCACAGAATTCTGTTCCAGATGTTGAGAGTAGAGTAAATAACCGTAACCTGGATAGGGCTGAAATTCCTAGCCAAGTAGAGAAGGCAGATGGTGCTACTCCCATATGCTACTATTGGCAATTTCCTCATTAGTGCTAAGTACTGCCCTGTACTAAAGGACCAAAAAGAAGCAAGTACTAAAGGGAAACATCCAGCAAAGGAAACTGAAGGATGGAGAAAAATGCTTCCTGCTGCCCGCTTGAAACCATTGCCTTGCTCAGCTTTAACTTCAAGCATCTGTCTTTTGCCAGAGCTCTGACCGCTCACACACAAGGTTATCTTGATAGTGGGGTAACATACAAATCAGGTAGTGGCCATCTGCATAGGGTTGACACTACGTCTACAACATTTGTTTCGAATTTGCTTAGGAGCTGCTTTCAGATGTCAAAAGGAATACTTCAGAAGGCAGTTGATTCTTGTGAGAGTCAGGTATTGAGAGGCCAAGTGGTAGAAAAGTAGTTTTCCATCACTGAATATACTCTTCCAACTTAAGCATTTTGTATCCTGTATGCTTATCACTCCTCTTGGGTGAGAAAGCATTATCGCCCAGTCAGCAATCTCAGAGAGAAGCCCAGGAAAACCAGAGCATCTTCCCCCTTCATTTTCAAGATGACAGCTTTGCATGCATTCTGGTCTGAATTAAGACAGCGCAAAGTCAGTTTATAGTAAAATTGATATTAGCCTCCATCTAGCTTCCCTTTGCAACATGATTATTATCTAGAATCAATGTACTCAAGTTTCTCTGTGTTGGTCAAGCCTCTGAACATTTGATCCATTGGTCATGAATGGTATCAGTTACTCACAGTTTTTTTCATATTATCATCAAAGACTTGAAAGGTAATTAGAGATTTTGAATCAAGACTCACTTAAGGTCTCCAGAATTTATTTACAAACAAAAAGACTGAATCCCAGGAATCCCAATATATTACTGACTGGTGAATATATGCAAAGCATATCCACACATTCATTTCTTATGCATTATTCTGAAGCTTTCTGAATTGAAGATTACAAGTAAAGATTTGCTTTAATAATAATACAAAATGAAACAACTAAAACCAACAAGCCACAAACCCACTCAATAACATGAGATGAAATCAAATTATTTGAAAGTGAGGATTTGTATCATCAAAATTATCCATATAACTTAATCCAACAGTTTCTGGCAACATTCCCATGCAGCTATTTTCATAGAAGTTTCCATATACAAACAAATTACTACTAGAAAAACAGGAAATATTCAGTTCTAAGGCTGGCTAAAGTTTGGCAACTACAGAATTTCAATGCATACACCACCACAAAAATGCAAGCTCTTTGTAAACGCTGTCTCTTCAAAGAATAAACAAAATTATGTTCCAACATTTTTCAACTGCAGCCAGATTTTTGGCCTATCAAGGAGTCCTTAACAATATATTCTGCACAACACTCAGGCCCTGAAGTGTAAGAAATATGAGTTAAATGAGTAACATTTAAAGAAGAAAGGTTTTCACTTTCTATTAATAATTCTGGAAGAGCTTCATGTGCAACAGTAAACTCGTGGTCTGTCCCTGCTATGAGCCCTGTGGAGTGTTAATAATGCTGGCTTTGGGATGACACAAAAAAAGATTCTACTACTTGCATTTTATCAGTTCATGCTTGGGGCGGGGGGGGGAGAAAGCTATTTATGGTGCCTATCTGCTGGGTAGTACATTTTTTTTTGAACGTGTGATTATCTGCAAATAAAAGATTTATTTCTGTGTATGTATGCACACACATACACCCCTACAGACAGATACACATCCTGTAAGTTAGCGCAAGTCTTTGTTTAAAGAACAATCAACTACAGCAGGCTTTGGGGGTGTGGGGGGGGAAGAATGAGACCTGGCACAAAGACAAATCTGTTTGCAAGCACTGGCCTGTACCGCCTACTCTAGTTCAAGTCACAGCACAAGACACCGTAGTTTGGACTGCAGAACCGGAAAAGACCAGCCTAAACATCAAAGACCACATCTCATAAACATAATACTGGTACAGAACTGTGTGCTATTGGGCTTAGGGAGGCCTGAAAAACACCGAAACCTCAAATTCTTTCTTTTGTACAAATGGGAAAGACAGTAAGGGGAAAAAAGAGGAAACCAAACATTCCTAAAGGAGAAGTGTACGTAAGTACCTCTCACTAAATATTACCACACCAATTCTGAATTCCAATATAAAATAAATTTATTTTGAAAGCAATCATGTATTATTATGAATGGTATGATCTATTACAGCAGCCAGTCAGCTAAAACATTAGAAAATTCATCGTGGATTCCACAACATTCACGTTAGTTCAAAAGTACTGGCACCAGCACAATCCACGCATTTGTGTATAAACTGATTTCAATTGTTTCTAACCAGAGAACGTTCTCCTCTGTATCTTAGTTTCTTTTTCAGACATCGAAGGGTAGCGCATCATTCACTGCACTTACATTTGCAGCTCTCAAAAACACAGGACACGCTTCATTTTGTATACAGATACTGCCTCACCAAATTGGGGGGGTAGGGGATGTTTGTAGAATTTCTTAGGGTGCAGTTTTACAGCAGTGTGAGTCAAGCCAAATCTGTCAGACCTGTCCCTCCATTACTCCAGCACACATGCAACTGATGAGTGACACTACCGAAAAATCCCTTTTTCTGGCCAGGTTACTTTTCAGATAGATCTGCTTCTTGAACCAGCTCACTACATGGCTGTAAAAATGCACAGGGGAGGGTGGGACTGCTTCAGCCCAATCTTAGGGTGCAGTTTAATGAAYCTTTGAGTTGGTTTAGTAAGGTCAAATCCAATTAACACAGTGTTCCAAAGTAAGCTGTCACTGCAAGTAACAGTTCTGCCACCCCAAGATTGTCATACAGCTTCTGCCAGCATAAGGAGTGGGTAGTAGGTGACTGCTTAAGTCACACTGATCCAAATGAAAACTAACCTGGAAAAAAATAAGTGTTTTTGAATAGGATCACTTCCACAATCCAGTATCCTGCAGGCCACAGACACACCTGGGTTGGCATGTGGAAAAGGATGGCCCACAAGCAAGCAAGAGTACTTCACTGGCTCAAAGTGCTGGCTTTGGTGTTTGTGCTTCCACACATTCCAGTAGTGAAACACACCAGGGTTTGATTCAGGGCAATCCTCCAGCTACCGGTGTAGCAACTCCATCCTTTCCAACTATACTACTTTCCCCCTCCCTTGCCTACAGTCAGTATGTGCTTCTATTTTTTACTTTTCTCCTCTTACTCTTCACAAACTTGATTTATTTCTATGACTTTGAGAGTGCTGCTGACTCAAATAAGGCAAACAACTTTGAATCGTTATTCTCCCTGAACAGCAATGGCAGCAGTGGTGAAGATGAGTAACTGTTTCCTTCAGTAGCTGCATCAACTTAAGAGTACTCAAAGTAGTCAGGTACAACAGTGTCAGGATGACAAGCTTCCAAAACACAATTTTGGTACTCTGTAAAGAGGACTTGCATTTTTTTATTTTTAGATAAATTAACTTGCTTTTGACTATGTTAAAATACCCGCTATGCAGGTCAGCTCAGATTACTAGGATGACTCGCAATACTCTGCAGAACTAACCTGTCATTACTTACCCCTCCACCTTTTCACCTTCCTGACGAAATTATTTTTGCCCATAGTTTTGTTTTCGAGCAGAAGATTTACAAAGATGATGAAAAGCAGTGGGAAAACCCTCAACAAATCCTCTAAAAATGCTAGCAACTAATATTTTCCTCATTTATAAAATTCTGAGGTGATTGGCTAGTTTTAAAATTAGTTTTTATGGAGATGTTGCATGATGCCAGCTTTTAACCAAAGTGTTGACAGGTGTTAAATCAGATAGTACACAGAAACTTAAACTCATCACAGCCCACATACAGACTGAAGTCAGAGTGACTCTGAAGAGTCTCAAGACAGTGTGAATTAGGGCACAGCTCCACAGCCATTTCTCAGGAGGCAGGGCCTGTGTAAGAGAGTCCCTGAAGATGTCTCTCAAACCAGCTTCACTGCTAGATAAAATGTAGTGGAGAACTCCATCCTCACAGATGTATATGTGTATCAGAAACCAATTTTAGCATCAGAAATGGAGTGGCACACAGAGCTGCAGCTCTAGGATGAGTATGCTTTAATCTACATAACAAATCCAACTCCATCAGAATGCTCCAATTTGCACAAGAACCTAAACTAAGAACAATAGGCAAAGATGTCAAAATGAAACAAAATTAAATGGCAGCCTTTTTACTTTGTAATCTGACTGAAGGTGTTTTAACCTTTAAAAGGGAAACAAAGGCTAGGACTGAAAGAGCGTAACTTTGGAAAACATTACACACCACCCCCGCTTTCCCAACAGAGGTTTAGAAACATAGCCTTTAACTTGGTTTTCACTCCCAGCTCAAAGAGATTTTTTTAACAACTTACTAGATTTTCTACTGACCTACTTCCAGTTGTACCAATGCATATATATTCTACAAAGATACAGTTTTAGTACTTGGTGAACCCTCCCATTTCCTAAAGCAAAATTCTCATGATTTTACAGCAGTCTAGACTACCATTTCCAACTGGGACAAAGCTGAAATCTTATTTCCAGATTTCTCGATTTCCCTTAGGCTGCAGAGTTATGCCTATTTTCATATTCTACATACATTTTCTAAGAAAAAAGGTCACTAACAGCTCACAAATGCAACTCCTAGACCTTCATTTACTGACTTCACACAAGCAAAAATAGTATTTCTTTTCTTGCCACTGGAATTTTACTGGCGATAGCAGAAGTGGGAGCTTTAGAGAAGAGATGGATTAGAAGTTTTTCAGAAATAGTGACACATGCCAACTACATTTACAAAGGATGACTGAATAAGGTATTTAAATAAACATGTATTTTCAGCAAAAAGCTTTAAAGTTGCCTTGCATTTCTTTGTTTTGCTTTGTAAGTGAATGAATGTTAACTCTGCAGCAATTCAGTGCTGAGAAAGAACCACCTGTCAAAAAACAAACATATAGGGTAACCTTTTCCACCTCCCCTCAGAATGCTGAACTCTGTTTCTGCCATCAAAAGTATTGAGTTTACTTTGTTTCATTCTTATTACTGCAACAGCTTAAGAATTAAACTTCCCTTCACTTATCCTACAATGGATTGCGCCATTGCGCGAACAAAGGGGCATAATTTCTGAATGAATCCTCTTCACTGTTTCATGCAAATGAAGTTTTTAAAGAAAAATTGTATCCTTTCTAACTGACTAGGACATCAGGACTAAAGCCCACAGAAAGGCACTGCAGTCAGTGAGAGTTAAGTGACCGAGTATCAGGTTTTACTCTTTTAGATCACAAGAAAAGAACAATTTTTATATTCCTTGAAATTTAATTTCAAATAATTCCCTACTAAATCATGACTATGGTTTGATTCAATTTCAACAATGACTTTATTATGGAGAACCATTACTGCATTTTGGATAATTAAGTACATGCATATATTTTCAAATAGTAACAGAAGAACAACACAGTTAAAACACAAAATGATATTAAAATAACAGGATTTACCCTACTTTGAATACTTTATCTATCTGAAGGTAGAGTAAAATTTTAAGGGGAAATATCCAACAGCATTTTCCCTTCATTAAATTGGTTACACAAGTAAAGTCAATCAGTTTATTTTTTTCAAGGAACAACTTATTTTAACAAACTTCTTTTCACATCCACACTATGCCATCATCATAAGGCTCAAACTGCAAATTTTCTTTATATTAAGCACTTCCTAAGTTCAACTCTACTTTCACTGCATACATTTTGCTTCAGCATTTGTACCACCATCATGATTCTAAGCAGCCAAAATAAACAGAAAAAAACAAATTATGTAAGAAAAATACTATAGAAAACATTAACTAAAGAACTTAGTAATCGTCTTTTGAGATTTTTAGCTACTTTTGAGTGGGTTTTTTTGTTTTTGTTTTTCATTTTTCCTCTACCTTTTCTGTAATAGCGTATCACATAAGCAATTTTCATCAAGACGATCAAGGAATGCAGGTATCATTTTTAGTTGTTAAAAAACACCACTTTAAGTTAAAAAATTAGTAATATTTTCAAATACCATGCACAGCCCTCTACCAGTTGGTGGGTTGAGAGACTATTAAAAAGTTTTTGTGCTTTGTTTTAGCTGTTTATCTCCTTTACTGCCACTATATGAAATGAGTTTTATCATAAGCAGCAAAATTAACGATGGCTGGTTTCCAACAGATCTGTTCCCCATCACTCTCCTCCAAGAGGGCTGCCAGCTCACTCCCTTCTGCATCCCTCACTCTCATCCTCCTGCACTACCTGCCCGCTCCCCTCTGTGTGCCGTGCCTGGAGAGCTGGGGAGGGGGCAGCACATCCCCTACAACACTTGAAACACCCGTGTGGGAATTAGTTGACTTTATTCCAGCTAGCACACAGGCTGCTGCCTTTTGAAACGTTTAACAGTGCTGGTCCATTTTCCTTTGTATAAACAGAATTCGGATGTCTCTATTCTGCTCAGCACCAATTAGACAAATCTTGCATCTCTGAAACCTTTGCCCAACTGCCAGCAAGTTTTGAACTAACATAACTTCAGGGAAGATCAGTAACAAAGAAATTAGACTGTCTGATCAGATAAAAACCTTATTTCATTAGAAAAGCAAGCTAAAAACATTTGTCCAGACAAAGCACTATCACATATACAAAGTAAACTGAAAAACACAAATACGTTTTCTTTCCATTTTTGAGAGACTAATTATCGGGCACTTAAAACTACAGTAATAAGATTTTCATAATAAGTACAAGTTTAAAGTTGGTCTTTTGACAGTCTCTCATGTTAGATGCAGTGATAAAAATAGTTTAAAGATCAGCATTTACACAATATTAAAAAAAATATTGTAAACCTGCAGATCTCATGCAGATCTAAAGCTACTCCCTGATGGTCAACCAGGTTATTTCCATAGAAAACCATAAGACAGACAGAGACTACAATTGCAGAGGAAAGGGAATTATTTAATGACTGCAAGCAAATGCTAATACTACTAAACACTAACATAACTACTTTTTTTTTAAGTGTGTGCATTTTTCAGGTGCTGTAGCCAGCAAAGAAGGGGGTGGGGGAAGACTCCAGAAATATTTGATTTCTCCAAACTCCTTTTAAAATGTTCTTTCTGCTTCTCTTTCATCTTCAATGTCTGTATCAGTTCAAAAAATTATTTGTAAATAGAAGACATATGTCTCTTTAATGCTTATGAATGTATTTTGCCAGTACAAAACTTTTTCTCTGCTTCAACAATTTGGAAAGTTTTGATAAACCTCCTGGAGATAGACGTCATAATTTCTACCATAAGGTATTAAAATACAACACTATAAACGTAATATAAAGCCTAAAATTGCTAATGACTACACCAAATAGCGTTTCAGCAAAAGGTGACAGGCTCTATTCATGGAAGACAATAGAGTACCATTAAGATTAGGTAATATTACTAAACAGCTAGAAAGAAATAGGAACTCACTTGAGAATAACTAAGACATTAAAAAGGCTGACCAGTCTTCACAGTAAATTTGAATGGATTTTTCCCCCACTGTGGCTGCAATRCTGATCCTAACACTGCAAGCTCTGACATGTCCATCAGATAAGTACATATCATCTGTCTCGCATAAATAAAACACGTTTAGGATATCCCATGCTATCTAGGTACCACGAAGTTTTCAACCTTCCTTTCTAAGCAGGAACATACTTTGGGCCAATTTTATCTTTGTTTACCTTTAATAGTACTTCATCATGCTTAAGACATCTTTGCAACAGCCAAATTCTGATGTCAGCAGAGCAGTGGGAATACAGTTCATTAGTTTACTGCAGCTGCAGAGCCAGCAAACACACATTGCTTTGAGTGACACCAATAATAAGCATGTGTTTTAGATTTCTAGGTAACAATGGTGATTAAGAAAATATTGCAGTCTGGAAAAATTTCATATACAAAGAATGTTTAACGTAGATTGGGGACTAGACAAAAGTTTGGTTTCTTTAACTACCAAAATGGCTATAATATGTACTGTGAACAAATGATGTGCTAATTATTTTGTCTGTTGTTTTTCTTTTTGGTAGCAAAAGATGCACATAGGCATTAAGCAGACAAAATAATATGAATTGATTCAAGTAGACAAGGAAGAAAAGTAACCTTAGGTGATGTTTGATTTCCCTTCCTATCAATCATCTCCATATTACTGTCTGCAAACCAAGGGATAATTTTTCTTTCACTTCATAGTGCTGTTGTGAGATTAACACTTCATTTATTAGTCTTTGAGCATAGCTAAGGCTCCTGCTGTTTTGCAAACTTACGCATACAAACTCCTCGTAAGAATGCAGTGATATGTCAAAGATTTTGTATCCAAACTTTATTTAAAATATTTGAATACACAAGAAGTCTCCCACATTATACCATAAAAATACATACTGACAGGCACGCTCACCTAAAGCAAGTGATTTATATGATTAAAGCATGTCACTTATACTAAATACAACATCAGTTCAGCTCTGCTCTGCCGCAACCTTCCAGTATAACCCTAAGAAATATTTAACCTTCAACAATTTCTAAAGTTTCAATTTCAATAAATGTTCTTTCTTCAGGAGAGGGGGGCAAACCCAGAAATTCCTAATTTACTATCTGTCATTCGTTATTTTGTATGCTTTTATCACAACAACTCTTATTCATCTCTTTTCCAAGGTAAACAATCCTATACTTCTCAAACTTCTAGTCAGTCTCTGCAATCCTAACATCAATACGGTATTTAGTAAGTGATTACATACCTTTCTTTTTTTTTTTTCCTTTTAAAAAAACAAACAAACAAACAACAGAACAAAACAAATAGAAGAACCCACAAAAAAACCCCAACCAAAAACTTACTTCGTTCAGCCCACAGAAAGGACTTGCTCTGGAGTTAATCAAGGTTGTTTGGTAGAGGAGCGTATTGCCCAAAGGCCACCTTTCTTATTTATTGAAGCTGGAAGACTATAACTGAAGGAAAATAATGCAGGAAAGGAATATTCTATGCCATGTTTTGAAACAGTTAAGCCTGAAGACTTGCATGCTAGCCTCCCACCTATTACAAAGTTTCTATACGATGCCTGTTAAACAGCCTATAACAAAGTTTTCACAGAAAACGTTTGTCATTTTCTGGGTTCTTAAGCAGAGACGATGAGGCCTGGTTTACAGAAGTGCTAGGCACTCAGAAATATAACCAAAATCAAAGGAACTTGCGGTCTGAACATGTGAAGTGCAACAGAATGCACAGTCACTTCAGAACTCACATTTCAGAAATGCCAGATCAGGCATATGAAGCCAGCTTGTATTTCTTGTGTTTGGGTTTGGTTTTTTTCCTTTCAGTAGCTCTTCAGTTCCCCATCTTTTAACTGTGATTAACATCATGTCCTCACCTCACAAAAAAGCATTAGCACAAGAATAAAATTACTAATTCTTTGAGGTTTATAATAGAATAAATGAGGGCATAAGGACTTCTCAACTAGTCTGTCCATTTTGGTGGTCAATCATCAGAAGTTATCATTCCTAATTCAGCAACCTCTATTTTTCCCCCTTTCAAATTGGGGCTTCTTTTCTTTCACTATTTATCTTCTTGTTGCCAGGAAACCATTAGAATAATATTGTACATGCGAAATTGCCATTAATTACTGACGCACTTGTAACAAAAGAAAATTATCAGATACAAAACCAAAGGGTCTCATCATCAATCAATTTGAAATTAAGTAACATCTGGGTGAACTGGGTGAGCCTACATGGTCTATTTCTCTAAGGATTTATTAAATTGGGACATTTACAAAGCAAACAGCTAATATTCCATTGGAAGAAAAAATCAGAACAAGACTTCTTCTTCTCTGACTAGTGGCCTGTCCCAGTTAATGAAAAACTTGATTGTTACAAGAGTCAAACTAATTAAAAAGATTAAACTATGAGCAAAATCAAATTAGAAATTTGGCTTTAGGCTTATGTGGCCAGCAATAGCTCAAGAACATTGCAAACTGCAGTCTGCAGTTAAATACAATTGATGGACGTTTTAAAATTGTTAGAATAATTAACTGCGGATCATTTCTATAACCTGGCTATATGACCTCCACAAAACTACTTATAATTCTTAAATGTAAGCATGTAAGTACATGCAAGTCAGAGGTCTAAGCCATGAAAATACCCATGTCATCAAGTCTTGCCAGCAAATAGTATTTATTAACCAACACAATCCAACATACTTAATATGTATACCTTTTCCCCTCAAGCATACCAAATTCTAGTGTATGATACAATATAAAATAGATTTTCTTTTCCCAGATGATACTCTAATTTATATTTTTTAGTTTCCTTCAAAATAACTACCTAAGCATAGCCAGGTCAGATCAAAGGTCCATCTAACTACACAATCTCAGAGAGTGGCCATCAACTTATGCAGAAATATCAGGGTGAGTAAAGAGCAACTTTTTTTTTTCCTCTCACATACCCCCAGACTACTCGAAAACATTTAAGTGGCAAAAAAGCAACCTTTCTCAATTTTATTATGTAACAGATGCCTAAAAAACACCTGTGCATAATATGATAAATTATTAGCATTAACTATTTCTAGTGATATGAGGATAATCTTCCAAAGATAAAGACACAACAGGCCCAACTACAAAGAGGCCAACATCTAATAACCAGAGGAACATGCAGAAAGACAATGGGAAGAAGGAGAGGGAATGTTTGTTTCACTCTGGCACAAATACGTATCAGATAACTAAGAAATGCCATAGGACAAGATAAGGAAGACTTCAAGTCACACTAGGAGTGCTAACTTTTCCAGACAATCACAAGCTAGGCCTTGGGGTGGCGTGGCAGGGGGAGAATTGGGGAGAGGGTGGAAGGGTGGGTATGCGTGTGGAAATCAAAAGAAACTTTCACAGAAAATGCCTTGCCAGACTGTCACCATGGGAAAAGCAACAAGACTAATGGACCGATTGAAAAACAAAAGGAAAGTCACTCCCCAAAACAAACAAACAAAAAACCAGAAAACCCCAGCTATGATAAAGAAGAACTACATCGCCCTCAATAAATTGGAACCGATAAAACTCTTAATTTCACAAAGACAGGTTTTTACACTGCCTTAAACCTTTGTTAAAAATCTCTATGCTGAAACTAATTTATCACTCCTTTTCCTTTGGAAGGTTTCAGAAACTTCCCTTTTTTTTTTCGTACTTTTGTATCTTTAGTGTCTTATTAAATGTGCTTTTTACAGATTTTATGAATTAGCGTTGCTTACACTGATATCTATAGGTAAAATAAAACACTGCACTATAAATGTTTTCCTTTTTTCTACAGACTTGTCATACACTTTACCAAACTGTATAGTTGTTGGTACAAAGCTGTATTTGAACCCATCATTGTGCATTATTTCTTTTACTTAAAAAATCTAGCAGACGAGATAAAGATGGAGACTTTTGCATTGTTTCTGCAAAACTATCTCAAAAGATAACATTTGCAAACTTTCACATTCACATCAACTCTGAAGTTCCTTCAACACTCTAAGGCAGGACTGCCACAGAAAGAAGTTGCTTTTTCCCCTATGCCAGCACAAGCATTTGTGAGCTCTCAAGATAAATCAGGCAAGAAAATGATTCAGGCTAAAATTAACACAGGTTTCTTTTATTCTTCCTCCTAAGTTTTAACCCAGATCTGTTCACCCATCCATTTTGGCATGCGTCAAAACAAAATGCTTGTAGAGAGGGTACAGAACAGGAGTTGGGACAAGCAGCAGAGCACGCCATTTCTTTCAGTGGCAGTTCTGGTTTTGCCTACAAAGGCTGTTTAAGCCAGTCTCTGAGAAACTCTATGCATTTTGGATTGATGGGGCTCTTTTTAGTATATCTGACAATTAAGTACACTACTATTAATCTTATTCATAATGATAACAAGGTTATACATAAATGACATGAAAGTATTCTCTTGTGACCAAAGAAAGTTATACCTGAGATTTAATAGTTTACTGACAATGATATACAAGTCTGGAGTTTGACAAGGCGGTAAAATATAGTCAATTTTGGAAAAATTTCAATAGTCATAGAGCAGCTTTGCAGCAAAGCAGATGCTGAGTTTCTAAAACTTCTTTCAACTTTCAACTATCCTTCAACTATTACAGAAAGAAAAATAATATTGCTAGTACAACTGTTCTCAACTTGTATTTAGTTGCTGGCTCGATTTTGGAACTGAAGAAGGACTACTTAGGTGCCTTAGAATTGTTTGTTGTGTTCCACTTCTATCGCTTGGTTAAATAAAAGTTATTACCTCTCCCCACAAGCCTTACTAAATTGACAAGCATTTGACACAGCCCTGAAACCAATCACTATGTAACTTGAACAGCTGCACTGTAAAAATGAAAATTAGCAACAAAAAAAAAAAAAAAAAATCATTTTGTAGTCAAAGTGCAGTAAGCCTCAACTCTCTGCCACATGCTAGCTGCCTAGTTTGGTTAAACTTAATTGGATCTATTAAATGGACGCTTGTCCCCAGCCATAGCACGCCACAGTTAAAATCACTTCTTCAATAGGTGAAATTATACATCACATACTGTCCCACTCCAAGAAGGCACCGACCCATCAATGTAATCTAACACACCAGAAACCACCTTTGACTCCATTAAGCACCTGAACTGGTGTTTCATTCATCATACATATGCAATCCAGAGGCTTTTCCTTTCTACATCGCTCAGAAGGTACATGTTGATTTTAAAATTCTCAGTACTTACATTTTCAGGACACTGCTAATGTTATCATACAGATATATCAAAACACTGTAAATGAATCTGGCCTACATTTTATTACCCACAACCCCAAGCAGAAGGAGGGAAAGGATAGAAAAACATTCTTTTTGAAAGTCCTTGGCACAAAAGCTGCTGCTCAGGCACTCTGGGACAGGTGCCCAGAACGTCTAAAGTTCCAATAATAAGAAAAGCCTTCATTACGAGAAGAGGTCTGGACACAAAAATACAGATGTGGTATCAGAAAAGTTGCTAATAAGGACACAAATTTGCAACCAATTAAGTTGACCATGACTTCAATAAGCTAAAAGAACAAAAATTTGCAGGAACTGACCCAAAGCCTGGTGGCCAAAACACCAAGTTACACATGCATCTTCTGTAAGAGACACACAGAGCATCTTTAGATCATGCATGGCCAAGAAGAAGGCAAAAAACCTACAGTTTCAAGGATTGATTCATGCCTGAATTTATACATTCTGCTAAAGCTGGCTTTTAACATTTAGTCATATTTAAAATTGTGGAAAGTTATCTTTTAACTGAACAAAACGTTTTCAAGCATTTCCATCCTAAGCACTGCATCATCATAATATTCCACATGCCAAAGTGAATTTGTTTTTATAAATCAAGTTGATACAAAGATTTGGATTTCATAAATAAAGATTATATATATGTCTATACAAAAACATAAGGAAAAAAATACTTGTTGGTTTAGTTCTAAAGTGTACAGTGCTTCCGATCTTCTTGATGCTTCAGTAAAGCCAATATCTGACCAAAAAAACTCCTCAACCTCAGATTAAGCAGTACCAATAAGATAAGAAAAATCTTCCTCTGTTGTCTCAGTGATGGTAGGTCGACTAGCAAAGTATTTGTTCCCATTTAAAGTTAGTCTACAGTCTTGAGGTCATTTGAATTCCTTAACAGTAGTTCACAAAAGAGACAGAAAAAAAAAAAATCTGCTCTTAGCCTGAAAATTATGTCCAACACACACGTGAATTCAGCAAAACATGACTTTGAAATTATATTATTCCTATTATCTAGGAATGGCAAGCTCACCATTGCAAGTTCTCCAACTGGGACAAAATAAAATACCCATTTCAATGAGCAACTCAAAACCGCACTCCTCCCCATTCCACACAGACTTTGATTCAAGGTCTCTGTCCAAACAATCAAAACTCTAGGATCTTCTCCTGTAACTGGCAATATTCCACTGCAGTTTTGAAAATACTAGGCTGGACTTGTCTGTTCAATAATTTTCAAATCTGTAGTTGGACAACAAGGCTCGTTTTCAAAGAAACAACTGACACATGCCTKGCTGCTTTGAAAGCAAAGCACAAAGCCTACATTCTCTTCACATTTATAGGTAAGATGTTTTTCGATGTACTAACTGACTAGCCAAGACCATGATTTCTGTTTTTCAATCTTTGTGGGGTCACTGTTGTGATGGGAAACAGATCATCAGATGAGAGAATATTTCCGATCTCTAAAAAATTATTACTACATCTCCACCCTGGGCATAGGACCAAATCCCAGGTTACGACAACTTTCTGGTCCAAAGACCATGGTGTTAACAAACGAGCTGTGCCAATATTTGATCAGCGCTCAACTTTATTCTCTATTTTCAGCATAGAGTTAAGAAATAATACTACTGTATCACAGTAGCATTTCATAGTTCCAGTGGAAAAAGGGATTAAAAAAAATAAAAAACAGAGATAAGCCTCACAGTCCCCCAGGATGCTGTCAAGAAAGCACAGAAGATGCTTTTCTAACAGTTCCTTTTGCTTATGAAAATTTAGCAACTTTGCCAAGCACCAGTTACACTGAATAGGAAAGAAACGATACGTTTTATATCAAATTGCAAAATATGAGGCAGGTTTTACATATGAAACAATTTCAAAATTCCATCTACAAACTCCAGAAATTCATCATTGCTGTTTATCAACAATGTTATCTTTTCAGTCAAGAATACCCTTAACTAGATCTACTTGTTTCCCCTGCTCAACTGTGCTTGCTCAAAGTGCTGGAACCCACAAAAACCTTCTAGCTTACCAACAAAAGTTTTCGGTAACATACCCTACAATTATCACTTATGATTCCACTTCAGGCCTCTCCCCAAAACTGTGGATATATTTCATGTACAAATTAGCAGTTTAATTTATCAACTCTGGCTTTGAGAGAACTTGCAAGAGTACAGTCACGAATTACAAAAATGACTCCTCCTCTTTTAAGGAAAAGCAAGGAAATGGTATTCCCATAAAGGTCTGCAGGCAAGAAGGAGACATTTCAACTATGACAAGGAAACAGTTCTCTAGCAGTTCTCCTTTCCCGTGATGAAATGTTTACCTTAAGAAGCAAAAGTTGCAGGGAAAGGGATGGTGGTCAGGATTGCTCACCTTTAACCGTTTAACCACCTCATCGTTGGTAATTTTGTCCGTAATCTCCTTCACTCCAGGAGGATAGTAGATGATTTTACCATCGGCAGCAGGTTTTGGTTGGGTAGCAGGGAAGTCCATCCTGGTGCTGCTGGCTATAAACTTTCCTTCTCCACAGTCCTCTACCGGCCTCTATCGGTCAGAAAACAAAAGTTCAGCAGAATGGAAACGACTTTCTAACCCTCTTTTTCCATTTCTCACCCTCAATTCGCAGAAGGCCCTGGTTATCACCCCGCCGGCTGCGCCCCCCACCGCTGCCCCCGCCGCATCCCCCCGCCCCGGGCGGCGCTGGAGCGAGGCCCGGCCCGCCGCCGCCGCCGCTCCCCACAACTCCGGCCCCTCCATTCCCCGCCGGCGCCTCCTTTCATTGCGGGGCTGCTCCAGCCCAACACTGATAGTTCGGAGCCGACGATTTTACAATGAAATTTCAGGCTCGATCGAAGGATGCCCCGGGGCCGAGGGCCCGTTACGGCCCGAGGCGGGGTCCGGGGGGTGCAATTCCCGGCCCCGGGAGGGGCTTCGGAGCCGGCACACCGGCCCCGGAGCCGGGAGACGAGGCCTAAACAGTTAGGCCTCAAAACTATCAGGAGGCAGAGAAACCAACAGGAGAGGGGGAGGGAGGGAGGGAGGGAGGCGGC
>JAYKAV010002020.1:293992-440271 GCA_035582835.1 Phoebastria nigripes | reverse complement strand
CGCGGCGGCGGGAGCCCCCCCGGGGAGGGGGCGAGGCCACTCTCCACTTTCCATTTGTTCCCGCAACTTCATGTCCCCTCAGCCCCTCGCCCCGCAACCCCTCCTCGCCCCGCCGCCCCGCACCCGGCCGGGCCCACAAAGAGCCCCCCCCACCCCCCGGCTCCGCGCACACACCCCCGCCGGCCGCGGGCGACGGGGAGGGGGGGAGCGGGGACGGAGGGAAGCGGGACCCGGAGCCGCCTTTACCTCATGCAGCTCCGGAAGGTGCAGCATTGAGTAGCCTCCGTGCCGGGTGGTCCTCGCCGCTCCGCCGCCACCCCTGCCGGCCGCTGCCCTGGCTGCTCCCGCCGCCTCCCTGCTCCGCGGTGCGGCGGCGGCTCCTGCTCGGGGAGGGGTGGGGGGAGGGGGAGGCTGCTCGGTGGCGGCAGCGGCGGCGGCGGCGGCTGGGGAGAGGGGGAGGCTCCGGCGGAGCGTGCGCCGCGGGGACACAGTGCCGCTCTCCGTCCGGCCAGGGAAGAACAGCCCGGGAGGAGGCTCCGCGCCGCCCCCCTCCCCCTGCCCGCCCGCCCTCGGGCCCGGGGCCGGGCCCGCAGCGCCGCCCAGCCAGGATCCCCCAGCCCCGGGGCAGGGGCGAGGCCGGCCAGTAAGTCTCGTAGCCCGCCGAGCCCCGAGCAGGGCGGCGGCGGCGGGCAGTACCGGGCGCGGCCGCCGCAGCGCTACCTCCCGCTTGGCGCCAAAAGCCCCGGAGCGGCCGGGCCGGGCGGGCCGCGGCCTGAGGGCTGCTCTCCGGCCGGGCCCCGACCCCACGGGGCTCTCCTCCTGGACGGCGGGGGGCAACGGCCGGCGCTGAGGGCGAGGCGTGGGGCTGGCTGCCGGGATTGCCGGGGAGGGGGCCGGCGGGTTCCCGGCTGCAGGGCGGCAGCGCCGCGTGCGGGAGGGGGGGAGGCATGTTTGTGCTTCCTGAGGGAGCCGGGCTGCTCATGGCTGCGCGGTCTCGTCTGGCCGGTCCCTCAGGCAGCTGGTGACGGTGGTGAGGCCTGGTCGGCGTGATAAATACGAAAATGGGGGGAAACGGTGCGGGGGTGGCACGGAGGGTGCTGTGGCAGACAGGAGTAAATAGCCCTTCTTCAGACAGACGGGGGAAGAGCAGTATCCACACATCGACGTCCAAATTTTTCTTCCTTGTTGTTGGCAGATGAGCTTCTCAAGCATTAATTTAGTTATAAATCTTCAGGAGAAACTTGACTATGCAGACTGAAGGAGCCCTTGCCAGCCAACTCAGGAAATCCTTCTATGCAAAATGTCTTTGTAATTTAATATTCTTTCATATTTCCAAGAGATGGGGTATGTCTGGAAAGTCAGTAGCAAAGTGGGATATATCTGTCTGTTTTGAATCTGCATTATGTGCCCTGCATGTCTGAAGTATAGATGGCTAGAAAGTGGTTTCCAGATGCCTGCCCTGCTCAGAGAAGGTGCGTGACAACTGAAAGATGACTTTTAACTGATGAAGACTAATTTAGGGTCTTGGTTACTTGAACCAGCTAAAAGTATCATTCTTCTCAGTTTCGAAAATCTGTAATGAATTTTCTATAGAGCAAATATAAGGTGGGCGGCTGGGACCAGTCTGCGTGGAGGGACGGCTTTCTCCGTAGGGGCTGCGTGTGTGTGACAGGGGCCTTGCTGGGCACAGCAGAGGGGCTGGCTTGGCCTGCCAGTCACGCAGGAAAGATGCAGGAGGGTGAGGGAATGGGAAAGGGGTAAGTAAGTAAGATTATGGTGAAGTATGCCAAATTCCAGATTTACAAGCCGTGGGAGGAAAATGTACAAAGACTGAGGAGCTCTCAAGTACTTCTGGTGTAATAGCGTGTGGGTAGGAAATTTCTCTCCGACACCTGTGTTCCTTGTCTCCCTGCAGCRTTGTCCTAGGGGACATAGCCTCTATGAAACCAACTCAGAAGGATTACAGTGAAAATGACTGAGAGTTGCAAGGAACACTTAGGAGATCTCAGACGCTGATTTGGAAATCTAGAAGGGTGCCGCCAGTCAAGGTGTTTAAATCTGGCTGCGAGTCCAGGCTTCGATTAAAATGATTCTCTCCAGGCTTAAGGATCGATGGATTGGGGCATTCACAATGGACAGGTGACTGTAAGAATGGGATACACGATTCAGTTTTAACAAGGTTGTACTGATTTAATAAACAAATTAAGCCAACGCCAAGCGTTTAATCTTTTTCCTAATCCAAACTTCAGTGGCCGTTTAGATTTGCCTTAGAGCTGAAGTACTCAGACTATCTATCAACTCTTATTTGTTGTCAATAAAATAATATGTACTGTCAGAACTATTATGCTTCTGACGAATTTGGGGGTTTTATCCTTACATTTGTTACATTAGGTACTTTGCTTCCCAAATCAAATTACTAATATAAGCAATTAATTTGGTGTCGATTCCTTATTTTTAATACACTTGTATTAACACAATGAATCATAAACAAATCCTAGAAGATTATTCTGTAACTAAAAAAAGAAAGTATGTATCAAAAACCTATCTGAGCTGTCTTCAATTTAAATAGAAAAAGAGAGAATGTAAGTTAGTAAAAATGATGCAAGAAATAAATTTGAAGTGACCTTTGCTGAGGTTTTTTTATGACTTAAGCATAAAGCTAGGAAGATATTAGGCAGGCTTCTCTTTGGGTAGAATTGAAGTATTATGGGTGTCATATTCTAGAAATTTCACCTAAGTCTCTGAACTTCCTGTTTTTTAATGTTTATTTTCAAGTATTGTTTTCTTGTTATTGAAAAGTGGTATTTTATGTATATCATTAATGTGACCTACAATGTCATAACGTTTTCTTGTAATCTTGTGRTTACAAGTTTTTCACAAAGTGACACCATTGCCTAGAAATTTTTATACAACAGGTCATGAAGTAGGAATAGGAATGAAAAGGTAGAGGGCTACGCTCCCACAACTTGTGTTTAGTCTAAGTTAAGGACAAACACAGTGCAGAGCCTCTAGTATGCACTTCTAGTCACTTTTATTTTCCACTGAAGAATAAGATAAACTCTTGCATTCTAAAGCATATGTACAGTGTAACTAACATGTAGTTAGATGTGGCAGTTCAAAGATTTCACTTGAAAGTGCCAGGCAAAGTTTGCTCATTTAATTAAAATTTTATTTCATCTTGAGCAAGTTGTTTGTGAAGCCCTACACTGGAGTACTCTTGGTTGTGGACCAAGATCTCTCTGTCTTCTTGCAGACTTCAGACAAATAGTGAAGTTAGCAATTACTGTGGAGTAATGTTCGAAGATTTTTAATTCTCGTGGTTTCAGATCTGTAATATAACATAGAAAAAGTCCTGAAATACATCAGTAGAAAGCTGAGTATCTAGGAGAGTTTCACACTAGATTGCTGCTTTCACAGGTAATTATTAGTCAGCAGTATGAAAATTTTGACCACCCCTCAGCGTCAATGTTGTTGGAGTCCTTAGCCATTAAATGCAGGTGCAGTTTCTACTGGTAGACTGTTCCATTCCTGGTATAATTTGCTGTCTGACTGTAGGTTCAGGTATCAACACAACCTTGCTGATGTACCCTAGGTTCACAGCAGGAGTATTTTGCCAGCATACTAGTGTAAAAGTGTCAGAGCGCTCTTAGGATAGCCATTAATTTAGATGCTGTTAGTCAGATATATGGTGTTCTGAATGAGTCTTAGACAAATCATGATCAGCAAAGTGGTTGAGAGAGGAGTAGGTGCAATTCTGTAATCATGGGATGATTAGGCAATGGTCCATCTTTTCTCAGAAGAGAAGCAGCGGGATTCGTACTTCTGCACCATTTGAAATTCTGAAGGACTAAAACAAAGCGTGTGGTTCTGATATCACACCCAATTAAGGGAGGTATGAATGAACACTTAACTGCCAATTAGCTTGAATATATGCATGGCATTTGCAGAATGTGCAAACATAAAAGCTTGAGATAATCTGACCTGTGGTACTCTTAATCTGAATAGTCCTGAAATCTGCTCGCAGATATGATTACAGCTGCTAGTGTCTGGTTTATTGCCTTTGCTTGTTTGACCTTCACCCTTCTAATTTCAGCAAGCAGCTGAGATCTGACTTGGACTCTGCTTCTTGTACAGCTGTAGCCAGGTTCACATGATCCCTTGGGTTTTAATGGATGGCTCTGTCTAATAATAAGACCCAGTCCTTTAGTCTTTACCTAGATTTTATTGAGTCCCTACCTGGACAAATTTATGGCATTTATTTACTTTTACTCCCATTATTTTTATTGGAATGTATTTACTCCAATCCGTTTGTTGTTTGTTTGTTTATTAATACATTTTAGACTACCATTGCAAGTGTAATTTATAAACAGACTAAAATAAAGGGTGCTGAACACTCTTGTGGGGCAGTCTTGTGGTGTGCTTCCTTCTCTTATCATGTCAGGAGAGGTTAGAGGAAACTACCAAGAAAAGAAGAATGGGGTGTTTTTACTGGTAGGGGAAATAATGCAGCACAAGGTTTTCGGAACAAAATGACTTTCAGGTGAAACAGAAGAGAGTATGGAGTGATTACTTTAAGCACAGAAAATCCCTTAATTCATGTTGATTAAATTAAGCTATGTGCACATCTTTCCAGGAACAGCTTAATGGTGTCCTCAGGTCTTTGTTAGTGCCATAAGCATGGATAGTAATAATGATCAAGAACTAAATAGTCGTATCAAGACACAACAGTGTGTCGTGAACTGCAGAGTAAGTTGTATCTGTCAGTCAGCTGGGCAGACAAGTAAGAAATCCTATCTGGTGGGTTAGGAAAGCACTTGTCTTCCTAATAATAGCTATGCTCTTGAAAGCTCCTGCTTTGCAGAACCAGGTGGTGGAGTGTGGTCCTTCACTATTAAATCTTTTAAGTCACAGTCAGATAGGACGAGAGGGGGAAAAAAAAGCTTAATTACTTGTTTTCAACTCTAGCATTTAGCCAGTTTTTGTTATCTAGCAGGTTGCTTTCTGGCAGGTTGCTTCCTAATCGTGAATGTTCCCTCCCCGCCGCCTTATGAAAGCCTATTTATTTTTTCAATGATACACATTTTTTCCTGCAATACACCAGTTCCTCTGAACTCAGTAAAAATCAAACCCTGGAAAATAATTTTTTTGTCCTCAGTTTTGCACAGAAGCTTTCTCTCTTAGCTTTTTGACTTTGGTATTAGTCCTTGTTTCCAGTCATCTTTCTTCTTTGTCCATTTGTTGATTCTCTCACACATGCAGTTGCACACAGCTCGTCCAGTTAAAATTATAGCCTCTAAGTTTGCTGCACGGGATCCTCAGAGATATCCCTGAGGTTTCTAATTAAACTTTGCAGTGTAATGTATCTTTGATAACAGCACCTAATTGTTTTAACTACCTACTTTTATAAAAGAACTGGTGTTTTTTACATCTGCTGTAAATTGAGAACAGTGGTTACACTCACCTGAGTGTATGTGGTTGCCATAATGAAAGAGCTCCAAAAGGTATCCCATTCCAGAGGGTATTTGCAGTGAAATTACTCTCATCTAAGAATAGACCAAGAAGTGTGTTTTGTCCTGAAAACCGGGACTTAACATGCGTCTCCTGAGATCTACATTGACAAAGCAAATCTGTAAAAGGGTGGAGGAGGACTTGTGTGTATTATCTTATGAAGTCAATCAGCTGGTGACACAAAGGGCTTCCTTGGAAAAGAGAAGAGAGTCCCACAACCCTCTGGAGTACCATGAGTTCTGAATAAAGGGAAGGACCAAATACTGTATGGATGATATACTCCTTTGAATATGATCCCTAGCCATAATCTGTCTAAATGTCTTTTTTCTCTGGTTTTGGTAAGGAGGGCTTTCTCCTGTGCTGTCTGAAAATGTCCTTATTCTGAGTCGTACCTTGGAGATAGGGCAGTTATACTTGCCACTGGACTTTTGTGGTATCAAGGCATGTTCAGAAATGACAAGGATTGTCATTGTCAATATATTTAAGCTATTGTGAAAAAGTGTATACTTGTGAATACACTTCTAACTTACAAAATACTGTATTGACAGAACAATTGCACTTGTTTCCTTTGCTTGCAAGTGAAGTAAAATCAATTTATTGGCACCTGCATACTGGTGATTTCATAGGAGAATTTTTAGAAGACTGCTTGATCTGTTGCTAGTTTTGAGCATTCAGAAACTGAAGTCACAGCAGCCTACTGCGTGCCATCTATCCACCTCCTTTCTAGCTGCTCTCTATTATGATGACTTGTCACCATTTACTCCATAATTACATTCTCAAGGTTATTTCCATCTCTACTCCTGGTGTGTCCAAAGCACATACATTTACACCTATTCATTTCTGACAACCAAGTCTACTTTTCTCCAATAATATATTTAATATGAACATTTATCATCTTTTCTGCCCGGGAGATAATGCAAGGGTCTTCACTTGCACCACATCTCAAAAGCTTCAATTTTCTTCCTGTCACCATCAATAAGTTCTCAGAATTCACATTCATAAGTTGCTACAGCAAAAAATTAAGCATTTCACCAGTCAAATCTTTCTACTTTTTGAGGTGAAATGTTTTTTTYGGGCTTTTATAAGGGAGGCCATGGATGGATCAACTATTCTTCAAATTTTTCCAGTTCCTATTGGACAGGTTCTGATTGGATAAATTTGATCCCAGGTAACTGAATTTATGAACAGTCTCTGTAGCTAGACCATTAAGCATGAAGTTAGCTTATATTCTATTTTTATTAATTAAGTAAAGTTATTTTATTTATGGCGCATTCAAGAATAGCCTGTATTTTTTATTAGCCTTTTATTGGCTCTCTAATACTTGCTGCACAGCAGAAGCGGTTGTGACAAAGAGCGTTATGTCGTCAGCCGAAGGTCACTGAAAAGGAGTCCATTTCAAATTCAACTTTTCTGTTCTGTAAAGTCCTTCCCGGATTTTTTTTTCCCAGCCAGGCTGCAAGGAAATCTGCGGTTACCTGCAGTTGTAATAGTAGCGTATGGCTCTTTATGTTTGCTTGATATTTTTTCAAATAACAAGGCAGATTTTGGGAATTTCTGAGTGCATGGGACTGCTTAGAGGAAATACCACCGAGGAGATAGGGAAAGTTTGGTAATACATTTAGCCCATGGTGGCTGCCTACTGGAGGGAAGACAGTATGAGCAGAGTCTCTCCCTCTGCCCCATTAGATGAGAACTGTTCTATGTTCTGTTAAAAAACAAGATGATGTGTGGTACTAACAAATTCTGATTAAGAGGCTCCTTTTTGAAAAGTATCGATTGTATTTGTGATGCTGCCGTTCCCAGTTCTTTCACAGATAGAATATCTGCTGCTCGCAGTAAAGAAAAGAATGATACGAAACTTTACCAATGAGTATGAACTTGGAATTTACCATTATGGTCAAGGAAAGATGTTTGATGAATGGATGTGCAGTCTCAGAGCTGTACTGTAATGATGGGGTCATTTCACAATGATGGATAGGTATGTGGTGTGCTATTCAGAAGCTTAAAAAGGGGTTGCATTTATCAAACTCAGGGAAGCATCAAAGTGTTTGGGTATAACTCTGTGAGCAATAGAATGATTACAATGTGCCTTTGAACAAAGTTAGGAAATATATTGATCATATAGGTTTATGCTGCTAGGAAAGCAACTAATGATGATTCAATCAATGTGTTTTGTGAATGGCTTGAGGGGATAATCATTAAAATGTTACACTGCTACACCATTTCGGAACTTGAATATGAAAGTTGGCATTTCAAACCCTTGTAAAGAATAATTTGCATTTGAATTTACAAAATAAAATTACTTCTTTGGATTGTGCAGCTCTGATCACTTCATCCTTATGATTCTACTTCAGTAAACGCACTGGATGTTTGCATGCATGCAGGTCATCAGCCAGCATGTCAGAGGAGCACACTGACAACACAGTGATCCAGCAGCAGGGAATACTGAGTATCAGTGGGAGAAGATTTTCCTAAATTCAGGATATGTGGCAGCAGAGAAG
The DNA here is from genome assembly GCA_035582835.1 of Phoebastria nigripes. NCBI lineage: Eukaryota > Metazoa > Chordata > Aves > Procellariiformes > Diomedeidae > Phoebastria > Phoebastria nigripes. The sequence continues at coordinate 432,262 of JAYKAV010002020.1, read as the reverse complement.
GTAACTAAAGTTATTTGAGCCAGTACTTGAATGGGTATTTAACAAAGTAGACAATGAACTGGTGTCTAAAGAGAGGACAGAATATTGGGTATTGAGTAGACAAAGCCACAAGTAGGCTAGACAAGGCAAGAGCAAATATAGAAATGAGAAAGCGTAGTCTTGACAAACATGAATGCTTAGTAATACAAAAGCTGTGTTCACAACAGATTTCTAACCAAAAATTCTCCATGATGGAATACAAAAAAGTCCATGATGGTAGAGTGATGACTGAAGGTGATGATATTAAATGCCAGCAGAGGGATTACTGCTTGTAAAGTAGACTGATACATATCCACTTACAATTTCACCAACATCTAATACCACTATTTATATCCTATCTGAATTTGGCAAGGCAGCTCATGTATACTCTCTGTAATATACTATAACTACACTGTATCAAGCACATAAACACTTCCTTTCTTAAGTATATCTCTGTACTGTTCTTTTTATCTTCCAGACACTGCATACTTACACCTGATCATTTATATTTTCAGGGAAGCGCATGCTAAAATTGTATACTTCCTTTATCTGAGACCATTAAAAAGGCAGACAAAGACTTTTAGCATGTGAACACTTAAGTCACTACTTTAGATGTACTCAGTTTTTGCTTATGGAATGCCACTGATCTATATTTAATAAATATTTTTAAAACTTCCTTCAAGATCTGTTCAGCAGCCACCTCTAATCCAGCACATGGAGGAGAAAACTTGAGTGAACCGTTTTTTTCATCCGTTTTCAGTATCATTTAGCTTGACGCTGCCTGGATGCGCTGTTAGGCTTGTATCCTTGCTTCAAAAACTGTAACAATGTTCTCTCATAGTAAAAAAGATGTAAATGAAAAAATACGTTGACAAGTCTATCAGATTATGAATATAGTAAGAGAGAACAGAACAATGTTACTTGTAGGGGAGAAAAACTTTATCTAGCAATAGGTCCTTAAGCCCCCTTAGGAAGCAGCTTCATAGAGCAAGTAAGAAATAACACTAAAGGAAGTACACAAATGCTGACATAGTCTATGAATAAAAAACCCCAAGGGCTTTATAGTTTCCTGAATTTAAGCAAATTTGCAGTAATATTTAGTCTGTCTTACCAAACCCTTATTTTGGCATTTGTCTCTCTGTTCCTTTCTAAAAGGTTTGTCCCTTGGCCTGTTGCTGGATATGAGAAATGGGAACACAAGAAAAGGTATGAATAAACAGGAGAAATGGGAAAGAGCAAAGATGAACACGTGGTAGAGAATCTGCAGCTGGCCAAGCATTAGGGAGTTTCACATGAGCAAACAAAAAATGCAGAGATAGAAGGTGAAATAAATAGCCCTGAGTGAATTGCAAGTATATTTTAAATATCATTATTTGTGATCAGTAAGTACAATTTTACCAAATTCAAGCTGAACTGGAGAAGCAACATTCTGAGAACAATATGATTAAATGTTCTGTTATATATCTTAAAACTAGTTACACCTACAGTTCATATTTACTTAATATAAAGACTCCTTTCGAATTCAGTTTTGGCTTTGCATATTTGGAAGCTACAAAAATAATCTTTTCTAAAACTAGCTGAACAAACTTGCAAGAAGATTTTTAAAAAACAGAGCATACTATTAAAATTCAAAGTTAAAAAGGAGATTGTTGTGAATTTCTTTTGCCCCCTGTTTACATATGGAGGGGAGTTCCAGGTCAACTGGAGAGCTGTATCAAAATATATTGGGAGCATTTGCTTCTGCATGCATATGTCCCACCTGCTGTTTGATGCTGCCATGGTTAGTAAATGTCTTCTTACTGAGCCCAGGGAACAACATATATGTGACAGTGGCTGCAGTCGCACTTGGGAGTGACACAACCTGCTATCCACAAAGGATGACAGTGTAGAGTGTTGACAGGTAAATGAAACAAGCTTAAATTATGGAAGTGTTGTTTGTTTTCTATTTCAATCCTAATAATAGGTTTAAACATAATCCAGATAGGGATTTACTTGTATGTGCCTTTGATCACTGCTGAATTTGAAAAGTAGATGTATAACCAGCAACAATTAGGAGAGTCCCAAAACATTTGCCTTTAAGAGTCATCAGAGCCACAAACTGCATAATGCTGCTGAGGAAAATAATTACCAACGTGTTTGGATGAGGGGAAAATTGGCAATTTGTTCTTCTGCTGAGTATTTAACCTTTTCATTTTCTACTCTTCAGTACTGTGTAGTATATATAGTTTATTTTTTGTATGTGGAAAATAGGCAAGTTCGTAACAAACACTGATGTAAAGATAAAATTCTTACTTGGTTTTGAGGTACGCATTGTTCTCTCCTAACCATCACCACTGCACAGAAGAAGAAATCATAGCTCAGAAATTGAAGAACTACATAGAAAATATGACTACTCACGTTTCAATGTTCTTCTAAGTTGGTGTGTTCTTTCTTCCAGGTTTTGGGGAATGTAAACAGAGGAGTAAAGTAATTGAAAGAGTTCAGTATTTGTTCATCTGTTTGAAGAAAGCTTAAACATGTTTTCATGCTGGCTATATCAACTGTTTTGTTTTTGTTTTGTTTTGTTTTTTTTATTAAGTTGTCTATTACAGATGGGCCCAGATCCAAATTACACCACCTCTCCTCCATCCTGAATTGTGTGTGTGAGCTAAATCTGGTTACAGATACCAATCTGAATATCATGAGCCAGGGCAGGGTGGGGTGGAGCCTGTCTTAAGACCTGACTCCTTCATTCTCTGGACTTGGAATTGGCATGAGTTTGGCAGGTCCAAGCTAACTAATTTTTACCTAGTCCTCAAATAAATTGGAAACTGTAGACTGTCCTGGTACAGGGAGTGACTGTCGTTTTATGTCTCTGAAACCCTAAGGAGGTCCCTATCTGCCTGGGCTTTCTAAATTTGAGTTTCCTTTGTTGCTGGTGTTATTCACTGGGAAAGAATGTGGCCCCATTTCCAGTGACAGAGGGTGTGAAATGTTAAAAAGTAGAAGTGATAGGTGGATTTTAAAGGGACCAAAAAAAAAAAGAGGTCAGAATTTACAGGAAAGCAAAAGAAGGCCCCGTTCCCCATTCAGCAGGGACCAAATAGCCGTGGAGTCGATTTCCTATCTAAATAATTGGGTACTATCATGTGACAGTTACAAAGAATCACATACTGAACAAAGGATTTCCTTAAAAAAAAAAAAGTAGTCTATACAGCTGTTTTTAAATGCACATCACTCCCTGCTCCCTTCCCCCATCTCCTTGGCTTCTTGTTTCAGCATAAGACATGCAGCATACAAGTTATTGAGGTTTAGAAACTAGTTAGTGGAATTTAATTGATAAATGAGTGCTAGTGCGTTTAGACCGTAACAAGTTCCCTAATTTTTATAAGCATTTGGAGTAATTTGCAGACGTTCGCAACAGAGGTCAAGTGCAAGGGTTGCTGTAGCTAGCCACTTTTTGTGTAACAAATGGTGAGTGAGGAAAATTGACGCTAAGCAGGATACCTGCAAGATACTTATATATCGTAGAATTTTGAAGCCATTGAGTTGTTGTATCAGAAAGTTTTGTAAAATGCGCAGGACTGGATAGGATCTGTATTTGGAAATAAGGCCTCTATGAAACTCCTTGGGAAAGAAATAAAATAGATTTTTATATTTTTTTAATCTTCTATTAATTGAAGGTCAGTCACTGTGAGGTAAACGGATTCGTAAATCACTTACGATTGGCAAGCAATTAACTTCTGGTAAATGAATTGTATAGACAACGGAGTAGAGTCTGTCTTGACAGGTAAAAGCATTTGTTCATTCAAGTGGCATTAATAGATGATTGAAACTTGCCTAAAATTCAGGCTCGTACTTAACATTAGATCTACTTAGAAATTCCATTCTGCAGCAAGGTCCAATATTTTAACATTTAAAAATTTCTGAATCGGAGCAAACAATAGACATCCCAAAACTTCCAGTAGAATGAAAATACTGGGTTTTATTTAGAATCACTGAAAAGTTTTAATGTTTTTTTTTTCCAGTATTTTAGTAAGGTGAAATGGACTGATAACCTTTAACATCACAAAACCCATAAAATACGAAAATATATAAACTAAAAGAAGCCAAAATTTTAGTTGAAATAATATTACATAGTCAAAAGAAAACAATAACTGATAGCTTTTTTTGCTTTTCTTTATAATGTCAAATTGACTTTTTCAGTAAATGGTTTGTTTTCAATTTTCTGCATCTCAGCATGACTTGGTCACATTAAGTAAACTTGGGCATTAATATATTTGAGGAAATGCATCTAAGGAAAACAGTTACTTTAGGTGATACAGAATACCTTAATGTGATAAAATCCTAATATGAGCAATGTAGTTTGTAGTTTTTACATGCTATTGTGGTGAATGTAAACAGGTAGGAACATAAGATTATTTTAACCGTCTAATACATATAATATGATATTGTTCCCACTAAAAGAAACAAACTTCTTTCCCTTTCTGCCTCTGCCCCATTTTTTCCTTAGTGAAGACAAAGTCCAACATAGGATGATTCGGATTCAGTAGCTATCGCTTATGTTAGGGACTTGACTCTGGATAAGATGTCCCAGAAGAAGCTAAGCTGCCCAAGAAAATAAAATGCTGAAGTCTCACTGCAAATTCTTGAATTATGTTAGTTCTGTCTTAACCTAGAAAATTTTAGCCCAGTTCAAAATCAGTGCAATTTCTTCTGCAGCTGTGGCTGTCCTCTTAACAACTGCCTGAAGGCAGTTACCTTGCAGATTGGAAACCTGGAGATTTTCTGTCCGGGGGCAGTTTTGTTCTTACAGCTGTGGCTTTACCAATGAATGGAGGCCATTAATGATACTGTTTCTTGGAAACATCCTTTCTTGATCAGCATAAACAATTGTTTTGTAAAAACCAGTAAGTAAACTTCCATATCCTGGTCAAAATACAGTTCAGATAACAGCACCCTGCTTACGGAGTTCCTACAGTTTCAACTGGCTAGTATATTGATGTGTGTTAACCTACTCTGTGGTATCGCATGGTGTAGTTAAACAGCTGTTGCATTTTGTTTGAAAGGTGGTCTCAGCTAACTGATGTATAAAGTGGATCCCCCATGGTTGTTTTTTTTTTTTTACAAGACATTTTGAGGATGGTAAAAGTTACAGAAGTGTCAAACTTCTTTTTTTTTTTTTTCTGTTAAGCTTGGTCTAATTACTGCAGTGATATAAATGAAATCTGATTTTTTAAAAATAATACAGATGTGCAGTTTTACTGCTAGCCTTGTTCTTAGACCATGTCTTAAATACACTGACCTCTAAGATCTCTGATACTAAATTTGCTATGGAATAGGATCAATGCAGTTTTTAAAAATAAAGGCAGTGATATTCAACAGATAAGAACATGACAGTTACAATGAAAGTCAGCTTATTACTTTTTATCATGTGCCAAGGAGGCATATTAAGCATCGTTTGTTTTTCCCTTCTGCAGTTTAAACAGATCAGGATGGATTTTTGATATCCATGAAATTTGACGTATTAGATTGATAAAAACAGCATAGCAGAGAACATCCAATACAGGAATCAGATTCACCACAAATCAAAACTGAAGTGTGAGCTTATTCCAAATTCAGAAGGTCCTTGTAGCACTGAGGTTTCTGTCAGCTATATAAGCATGACCTCATTCTTTGCCTGCAGAGAAGATACAATTAAGTATAGCTCTTTACTTCTTGGATTACAGCATTTGTTGTCATCATGTCTCTGCATCTCCTTTCCAAAAACCCAAGCATCTTTGTAGTTCGTATATTCTGGCAATGTTTAGTATATCAGGTATAATAAGCAAATTTTATTTCTGTTCTGCAATATATCTGGAGTATATCATTAAAGTACAAGTACTTTAAATGGAGACTAGTAATACACTGCTTTAGAATGCGTTTAAACAGGAATTTGAAAATTTACAACTATTAACTTTCAGCAGTAACCTTATAAACTCCTTTGATAGTTTACTGATGGGTAGGTGAATCAAAGTACTGATTTGTTAAGTAACTTGTCAATTCATTAGTGGTAATGCTGGAATTAGTGTGACCTGCTCACCTAAAAATGTGATCCTATTGAAACCAGGAGAATTTTTGCGATTGTCTTCAGTGGGGCAAAAATTGCCCCACAATCTGGATTTTTGCTGCTTCTAAGTACTTTTTTTCCCCCATTTGAAATAATGCTGAAATAGAACCCTGTATAAAGGGAATTAAGGCATTGTTTTAATATAGGTCTAGTAAAAATGTATTATTTGGAATGAAAAAATGTACATGTGAATTAACTAATGTTACTGCAGTGATACCAACCTGACAGTTTCTACAGTTAACTACGGAATCGATAGCTACATGGAACAGAATATACTTAAAAGTATAGAAGCCAGATGTGGAGTTCCTTTATAAAGGAGATAAAACACCACAATTCACTATGCATTTGACTTAAATCTGGAGAGGGGTGGAGGAGAAGAGATAGTTATGTGACTTACTCTGTAAACATTTATTTTTATAAAGCTTCTATCCTCCCCCCCCCCCCTTTTTTTTTATTTAAGGAATTAAATTTCTACTTTGGAAATCAAATTCTGGCTGAGGAAAGAGTTATCTTTTGTAGGAACACAAACTCCGCGATCATGGACAAAGTAATATTAATTGGAGACACAGACATTCCAAGAAGCAAAGTAAAACATCTTAAATCAACATTAAGGTAAATCCATTGGGGGGGGGGGGGAAGGGGAAAAGCTAAAACTTTTTATTTCCCCCAATGGTAAATGAAACCTAAAGCTGGCAACAGAATGTAGAAGGCTCCTTAGGAATAGGAAGGGTTATAGCATGGAGGGACTGAATCAACTTTTATGAAAATGTTTTCTGCAGGAACTAGAGGGCTCTTTTCATCTCTCCTTTCTGAAGGACAGAAAAACCCACAATAATTCGGGGCTTTGATTGTATATATTAATGGTCCAAAGTAAAATTCTGAATAATGATAAAAAATATACCTTAAGTTCCTGGAAAGATAACTTATTTCAGATTTACTGCAGGCAGGCATGAATTTTTAATGCATCCTAATTTCTCAGGCATTTTCCTACAGTATTTGTTACTGTATATTCACCATGTTACTGTAAGTAAAAGTAAGTCTTTAAAACTGACAAAGTTAAACATGTCTTTCTTGCCGCACCAGAATGTTCTTCAAAACAAAAGTTTAGCTGCAAATTGTTCTTGCAAATCAAAATCTAATCCAATCTTTTTTAACTATAGACCCTCAAAGACAATTTGAGCATAGAAGAAAGGAAATCACAATTTGCTGAGTAGACTTAGGCTGTATATAATCAGAAACACTAAAAGGGACTGACATTTCCTTGTTTTTATGGCCCAACTCTGGTAATAATACTATTTTAATGTGAGTTATAACATAAGCAAGAACATAGTGAAGTATTTTTACTTTGAGAAGGCAGCATTGTAGAAACTGAAATGGAAAATCTGTTGTTAAAGCATTCAGTGAAGACCAGACTAAACACTTGAGCCAAACAGCACAGATTACATGCTGTATGTTCAAGCCACTCCAAGTAAAAACAAGCCAACTGTAGACATAAGGAGAGACAAAGGAATGAAAAAAAAAAACCCAAAACTATAGCAGATAATAGGTGATTATTGTGTTATGTTTGAAAAAGTGGTGTAAAAAATCAAAAAAAGGGACACACATACTTAAAAGAACCTATCTTACAGTGACTGGCATTATCTAGATCCCAAAATCCCTCCTGTGGTAGCGACAAATCTGCCAGTACCCAAATTAGTCTGGCATTTTCATGGTGTCAAATACTGTAATATGTACAACTGGCAAAGAACAACATAGTTTCGTGCATCAAGTGCCAGCAGCAACACCCCACTAGCAATGCAGTTCAATGGAGGCTATCAGACTCGAGCATACTGAAAACCTCTCTCTTCCTCTTTTTTGGCAACCTTAAAAATATAAAGACACAGTCATTAGACTGGAATTTACATGACCTATTTTTCCAAACGTATGATTAACACATTACCAGCATCACACCCTTCAAGAAAAACGATTTTGTTTCTGATACTTGTCCAGATACTGAACACATGAAGTTAAGGAAACAGTTCCTGGTACATGCGTGAAACCATCACTTGACACCACATGCACACACAAATTCTGATCCTCCAGATTTTGGGACATGTACAATATCAGTGTATTGAACAATTATTTATTTTCCTTTTGTGAGTCATGGCAAGAGACAGCTTTTTTGAAACTTAACAGCATGTCCTGTGGATGAGTATGTATATGCTTTACGTATTCTATTAGAAATGTAAATGTTTGTCCTTTATTTAAATACTGCACACTGTATAACTACAAGATAAGCACTGAAACAGCAAAGTGACAGGCACATTAGCAATGCCTAAATCAATTTAATTCCTAAACCATTAAATGCTTTGAATACTAATTTCAAAATTCCTAACATTACTTTTATTGCGAAATATATACAATCCTACATATAAAAACTATTTGCTTTTCAGTTGCTGTGCTACCAGATAGGCAGCACTTTGGGACTGTGATCTCCACAAGCTCTAGAGAAATTACTCTGAGCACCCTTCTGCAGTTTTCACAAGACAACTATAGTGAGCTACCCACGCATAATTAGTTCACCTTAAAACTAGCTATTATTTTTGCCCTTGCTAATTCTTTATTGGCATTAAAACTAAAGTTATATCTCTAATGCAAACAGGTCGGTCCTGGTGGCAGAGGGAAAGAGTCTCCAGGCCCTGGAAGGAAGCAGCAGTGGGAATACAAGTGACTGAGACACAAAGCTGGCCATGACTTCTTCGTCTTTCTTGCGGAGCATGTAAGATTAGGTGCTAAATAATTTAGGATTCTGTTAAAGGTCGCTTTTCGTTTCCCTCTTTGAAGGAAAACGAAGGACAAATGAGGCTTGGGGATGCCACCTCGTCTTTGAATGGGATGAATCACAATGTGAGGGACCTTCGGGCTGGAAGACAACCTTACTCCCCTCGGGGGGAAATGCTTCTCCCCTTTCACGGGAGTGTCGTTGCTTGTGTTCCCTAGGAAGATCACAGTGGGACACCTCCAGCCAACGTCCTCCTGAGGCATTGTGCCCTGATGGGAGGCGGTTGAATACAGATGGTGGGGAGGTATATCAAGACAATGGCGCATGGGAAGGCACCCATCTCCTTCTGGGAATCAGATGAACAAGCAGGAAGAAGTGGAGACCCTGCCTATTGTCTTGCTTGGGCAGTCAGGGAGACAGAGCTGACAAGGATGCCTATGGTTATGTAATGAAGTCCTATTCTTAGAAATCAGTAACGGGTAAACTTCATCAGTAATTTTCCAATTATATTTTAATGCCTGTTTGTTGACCGTGAAATTTCTCAGATCAACAAACTTCTATAAAATTACAGAGAAGTTTCCTAGTAGAACCTCCTCATCTTGAGTGTTGGGTTTTGTTTTTTTTTTTTTTTTATTTTAAGAGCTTTGCTCCTTTTCTTGTGTTGATAAATTCAAAACTCTTGTTCAGGTGTCTAGTTCCCTTCATGGTGGCTTCACAGCAGTTCTAATTCAAGAGCTGCTTATCATCATACCAGTCTGTCAGAGGCACATCTCTCTTCCATCTTTCCATGATCTTCCATTGTCCATCTCCATCACATGTCCGTTGCTTGTTGCAGATAATGAAGCCCTCTCCTAATCAGTTGCTCCTCTATTCTCTTGTTGCAACTCATAACCTCCACTGTAATCACTGATGCCATATCCCACCAGACTCTTCTCAGCTTCCTCTTGGAACTCGTCTGCCACTTACATACCATTTCTCCTCCAGCATCAGCCCGCAGATCCACGGCATCATTCCGGACTGTAGGAGCTTTCTCTTCTGCTGCGACGTTAGAAATTGCTTAGTAAAACAGGGCAGCGGCACCAGAAATTAAACATTCATCCTTTTTGTTACAAATTTGAAACCTGTCACTACATGGCTAATGGATTTCACTATACTCTTCTCGACCTCTGTCATCTCCAATTGTTTGCTGAACTGACCTACGTCCTGTAGCCAGCAATATGCCCTCTACAGGCAAGGTCTGTCTTTTCACACTGGTTTTCCCATACCGGTAGAGCATATAGTTACCCTTTTAGAAGGTGAACACGTGGAGCCGTATCGGCGGTCGCGTTTTATCGGTAACCTCTGGAAAAGGTGGCGAGGGCCGCCTCCCGGGGCGGAGAGCTCCCCTCAGCCGGCCCGGCCCGGCCCCTAGCTGGCAGGAGGCAGCACTGCCCCACGCTCCCGAGTTTCTTCTTTTCCTTCTGAAATGACCCCTTCGCGGGGCGGGGGGACAGGTGCCGGCGAGCCCCCGGAGGACGCCAGAGGCAGGGCCCCGCCGGCAGCCCGCCCCACCCGCCCGGGGCACCCGAGGCTGGGAGCGGTCGCCGCCCCCGCCCGCCATGAGCCCGGCCTCCGAGGCGGCACCTCGGGACGCGGCGGCGGATGCGGCCGGGCGGGCAGGGGGAGGGGGGCGGTGCGGAGCCTCCTCCCGGGCTGTTCTTCCCCGGCCGGACGGAGAGCGGCACTGTGTCCCCGCGGCGCACGCTCCGCCGAAGCTTTCCCCCTCTCCCCGGCCGCCGCCGAGCTGCTCCCCAGTCCCTGCGCCCGCCGCTGGCGGAAGCAAGCGAACCGAGCGGCGGGAGGTAAAGGCCGGCGGGGTCTGGCGCGAAGCGGCGGGACCGGGGAGGAGCCTCGCCCTCCCCCCTGCTCCCGATAGGGCGGGGGGCCCGCGCTGCTCGCCGCGGCCTCTGCCATCTCGGGGGCGGGGAGGCGGCCGGCACCTGCGGCGGCTGCAGGCAGCTTCCCCCCGCGGGCGGGCGTGCGGGGCCCTCCCTCGCCGCGTCCCCGCATCGTGGCGGGAGCGGTGGCGCCGAGGGACCCGTCCCCAGGCGTCACTGGAGAGGAGTTGCCTGCGGGTGGGAGGGGAGGCAGCGGGGCGGGTGCTGCGCGGCGGGCCCGCCCGCCAGCCGGGGGCTCGGTCGTGGGTCACGGGCCCCCGCTAGCGGCTCCCCTGCGCGGGGAAGGGGCCGGGGGAGCGGCGTCGCTAGCGGCGGGTGGGCCCCTCCGCCGGCGGGCTGAGGCCGCCGCTCAGGCCTGCCCTCCCCAGGGGCCTTCCTGTGGGCCTCGCGGCTGGAGGTGCCGCTGGGTCGCCGCTCCCCGCCGTTGTGATGAACACTACGGGCGCTCCTCGGCGTGAGGTGCCGGCTGCCTGCCCTGCCCCGCCGGTGGTTCTTCCTCGCCCGTCACCGTGTAAGCGCGCTCGGCGGCGGTCGAGGTGCCCGGCCATTCTCTCAGAAAGACCGACCTCTGCCCCCGGCAGCCCCGGGGAGGGCCCCGGCCCCGGCCTGCCCTGCCCTGCCGGCAGCTGTGGCCTGTGTGGCGGCACCGGCCGCTGGAGGAAGGGTTGGGGCTGGCAAGTCGGTGGAAACGCTTCGCCCGTTTGTCCCGAGTAAACGTTGTGGAGTGCCCGTTAACTTTAAAAGCATCTCTCAAAGAGTAGAGCCCCGCAAGACAAATCCACCCCGTGCAAAATGAAATAAAAATATTTTTAGTACTTTAAGGGGTTGTTCGTTTTGAACAGTCGAGAACTGCTGAAACGTGTTTATCGTGGTTAAATTTGTGTCCTTCGCAGTGTAGTATTCCCACGTGCTTTGGACACGGTCTGCAGTTTTGCTGATCAAGTGCCATAAGGTCACTGGGGCTTCAGAGGAGCCTGACTTCAAAGGAGAGGAAAAAAATACGTATTTACTATTACTTTTCTTAACTCTGCTTCTAAGTGACGTAAGAACAGTTTGACTATCTCTTAAGAGACACTTAAAATGTTTTTATACAGCGTCTTGACAAATTTTAGTACGCATCTCAAGTCTTTCAGTAGGACCTTGCAGTGAAAAGATGGATTCATATAGAAGTTAAGCAAAAAAACCTCCAAAAGTATTTTGGATATTTCAGGTAAAGGAAAAGAACAGAGAAGATAATCGGGTTGCTCTTCATCCATTTCGCCTTCACTGGAATAAAAGCTTTAGATAATATGTCTTGGGATGTGGTTGGAGAGCCAAAGGTTGAGATATAAACCTGAAGCAAATTACAGAAGGGCAGAAAAATTTAAGTGTGGTATACGTTTGTAAGCATGAGAGTTTTAGCCCTGGTTCATTCGGGTACAGTCACCATGACTAGGGCAGGGCTTGCTTGTGTCATGTGTTTGCAGCACTTTCAAGTTGCAATGGTCTGTGTTCCTATAGATTATACCCATGTGAAGAGCTTGTGAAGGAAATTTAACAGCATCAAAGCGCATCTTAAAAAGCCTTTAATTTCCTCTTTATAGGCTTTCTTCTGTTGTGTTTTGGTTTTGTTTTTGTTTTAGCTGTGGAATTGCCCTGTGGTTTTTTTGTGGTCTCGTTTACGTTTTTTTTTTTTTTTTTTTTNTTTTTTTTTTTTTTTTTTTTTTTTTTTTTTTTTTTTTTTTTTTTTTTTTGTAAGAACCTTCTATTTTATTAACATTAGTGCGTTTCAGCCGGGGAAGGCACTGATATAGAGGGAAGCGAGGTTCTTAGTCTTACCAATGTGAAAGCGCAATAGTCCCTGACAAAAATGTTAGCCTAGGCATGGTGTTACGGAACATCCATGGTATACTTACAGCTGTTTCACTTTATGGTGTAGATGGATTGTTACCTTGTCTGTTTTACAAAAGAGAATCATGTTGTCTTGAATTAGTGTATAAATATGTTGTATGTAATAGGGACTTCGGAGGGTTGTAGTTCTGAGGTGTTGCATGGTCTCTTGTCTTTCACTCCTACCTGTGTGCTGATCTGTAGTCTGTGCTAAATGGCTGACATAATCAGTCTAATTATTATTTTAAATAGAGTTCTTCTGTGTGTGAATTTAGCTCTGGTAAAAGTTCCTGAATTACTAATCCTTGAGTTTTAGGAAGTTGCTGCCTTTGTTTTTCTTACAGAGGCTCTGCTACTATAAAAATGTCAGTAGGGCGTTAATTATGTGTCAGTTACACTGCCTCTCAGAATTAAGTAAGGCTGTACATTGATACTTTCTTCTGAATCCAGCTGGGGTTATGGAAGAGGTTAAGTTTTCCAGCTGTTTCTTCTCATGACTCCACTGGGGATTTTTGATCTACCGGTGGGTTGGTTTATGTAACTGATCTGTGTTCCATCTCAAAAATTGCCTGTGTTAAATAGTTTTAAATGGTGGTTTGAGTTAAATTGACCTGGCTGACATTTTTTACAGGCATATAAGGTGAACTCATGTGAACTACTTTCTGAAGGTAAATGACAGGTTTAAGTCTCTATCAGGTAAGTAATGGCAGTTGTTTGGAGGCCGTAGGCTTTTTGTTGATGTACCTAGATCAGGATGAGGTCATCTATATGTGGTTTACATTAAGCTGAAAATAGTTTTTTTGTTTTTAATAGCTGTGTATGTGCTATGTTCAGGTAGCCTAGTGGCTTCAGCAATGGAAGTGCATTTGAACACATGAAGTAGATATAATTGCCCTCATAGGTCTGTGTAATGTAGTTTCCAGCCTAAGACCTGATACGTGATTTTAATTTTTTTTCCCCAGAGAATATTTAGAATGTCTACATGGATAAGTTATTCCTATCTTGCTTTCTTTATGTGATTTGGTTTCTTGCTTCCTTTTTTAAGTTGTAATTGTACGGTGCAACTTGAATCAGCGTGAATTGGCTAAGTGTATTATGTGTCACTATAGTATGTTCCTGTTTGGGAAATTTGGAGTTGTTCTCATGTTGCTGTTGTACGTGGACCACCAGCAAAGTTCACAAACTGCTTTATGTCTCTTTCCAACCTGACTCCTCAGCTTTGAGTTGTTCTGTGTATCAGATACAAGGGAACGGTGTGGAGCTGAGAAGCCTTTGTATGTGGAAGCACCAGAACCAAGACTTGGTCACATTTCAGAAGCCCTGTTAGGTGTCTACATAGGTCTGAAGATTCATGCTCTGGAGTCTTGAGTCTTTGACAGCCACTTCCCTTTGTTCCCAGCCACGTTAGAGTTGCAGCATCATCTATAAGAAGAAAGTAAACCTGTCTTCATTTGCATCAACAGCTAAAGCAAGCCAAGATTTGGGGAAGTAGCACTTGCATTTATTGCCAGTCCTGACTGCTGCCAGTGCAGAAAACTCTAAATAAGTATTCTTTAAATGTTCTGCTTTTCCTTCCTCCATAATGCCACCTGCATGTGTGTGCCCATAATAATAAGCATCACCTGTGATCTTCAGTAATACTCCTCTTCTACAGTGTCTTCTCATCTTGATGGAACCAGTCGTCACCCAGCTGCCCTTTGGCTGACTTTCCAAGCACTAAAATAGATGCTCACCCTTTGGCCAGGTCTCAGTCACAGAAAAAAATCCTTATGAAACAGGAAACAGTAATATAGCAGAATACAGCAGTATTAAAATTAACCTCATTAGGAGAGTCTTGCTCAGCTTTATAATGTTATATTTTCCTTTTTTTATCAGCCTCAAATATTTTGTGCATTAGATTATATCGTAGCTTCTTAGCTAGATCTTGCCAGAGTTGCAATTTATAAAAGATTACAAGGTATTTCCAGCAATTCAGAGAGGCACAAAGTCTTGCAATTACAAGATCCAGGCACTGCTGTCTGTATGAAGGCTTTTCAGAGACAGGTATGAAGGTTCATCTGGAGAGGATGTGAAAGGAAATTCTGTTGTGCTGAGGAACTGTAATTCTGCAGAGACGTGTTACTTTTATTCACTGCCCTTCAGCCTGACTTTCGAACAGAGTCTCTGGAAACATGGTGTGGGCAAGTTGCAGCTCCATCTAGCAGGACGTCTCTTTCCAAATACCTCTCTCTCTCTCTCTCTCTCTCGCTGTTTTATGATGTGGAGCAGGAATACAATCTTAAGCAGTAGTACTGATTGCAGGTGTGAAACTGCAGAAGCACCACCATAACCACAAGTCTGGTCTCCTTTGTTGCAGCGTGTTATATTGCTCTGGGGGCCGGGCGTAGGTCACAGCAAAGCAGCTGAGCTATGTGGAGTTTGCACTGGGGACAGCCCAGGTAGCCTGAGAGCTCTGCCTTCCTGGAAGATCTCCCCTCAAAGCTGGGTTCGGCACGGGCATGGGTAACCCTTACTTCAGCATGCTCGAGCAGGGCTGTGAGCTGTATGGGAGGCTACCAAAGAATGTAGGAGGGAAGCTATAAAAGGATCTGATATTTCTAAGCTCTTCTAGGGTTGGAAAGACATTTTGCAATTTCTTATTATTTTCTGGGGGGAAAAAAAAAAAACAACCAAAACCCAAGCAACAACCATCTCCACCTAAACAAGGAAAACAACTGCTTGTTGATTTTTTTAGCTTGTCCGGCTGCTGTAGGAGACCAACTGGAAGCTAACACTAAGCCTAASTTGTAACCCCCTGGAACAAAGAACTGTTTTCTCAGAAGGCGGCGGGCTACGACAGGAGACGAAACTCGATAAGGGAGTAGGGGGTGGAGATCCTCTGAGCCTGTCCGAGGAATGTCTCAAACACTCGCAAGACGGGGGATGGTGAATCCCAGGAAGGCCCTGGTGAGATAAAGAAATGCAACCTCTGTAGAGAGTTAACTGGGCATGGCCTTGGGGGAAGAAACATGCTAAGTAAGATAAGCACCAAGAGAACAAAGACTGCCAGAAACTACTTGAACTACGGGTGAACTATCCTAATTAGCATAGTAAAAAAACCCACCCACCAGCAGGAAAAGCCCCCTACCCAACGAAGTCCCTTCCCCACTGAATATGCGCAGTAAAGAGAAAGGACACTGTGACTTTAAGTAAAGACGAGGCATACAGGAACCAATAGAAGCGAAACTCTCTGAGCTACGAAACTGCCACCGTAGCAGAGGGGCAGTTTGAAGTGAACGGTGGACATAAAAGGGGAAGGCAAGTGCCATGGGGCACTTTTGAACAAGTGCTCCTACACGACCAGAGACCCCTATTGGCTGCACCAACGCTGGAACCCGCACCGGTGATCTCGCTCTCACTCTATTCTTCTCTCTTTCTTTTATTCTTTTCCCCTTTTCTAGTAAGTAACGCAAGGCATAAACCCCCACAGCAGTGGTGAGCAATAAGCTTTTCTGCTACGCAATTATTTACCAATGAGCCTAGCTATGGAGTAAAAGTCTTTGTTTATGTACAGACCTTGAGTGTCGTTTCACCTTAATCCACACCAAGGGAATTTACAAATCTGAGTCACCTCTCCCTCCGCACAGGTGGGACGTGACAGCTACATATCTGCACCCTCCATAATCCCAAGGCCACATGTTTTTTTGCCACTTCCCAAGCTTTGACCTTCAGCGCATAGCAAAAGGAAGGTGAGTACAACAGTAGTTCTTACCAAGCAGACTTGGTGCTGGAGGATGTGCTTACTGGTGGCTCTCTTCCTACCTCATTGCTTTAATCATGTGCACCCAGGAGGAGATCTGCCTGTCTTTGAGAGAGCGCCTTTCTGGGAGCTAGTCCTCACCTGTATGGAGGGCCTCTAGCAAGAGCAGCTTCCCAGCTTAAAAGGAAACTGCGTGACGTGGAGTTCAACAGCTTCTGTCGGGTCCTGAAGGAACTGGCAGATGAAGTTGCTAAGCCACTATCCATTGTATTTGAGAAGTCGTGGCAGTCCGGTGAAGTTGCCACTGACTGGAAAAGGGGAAACATAACCCTCATTTTTAAAAAGGGAAAAAAGGAGGACCCAGGGAGCTACAGGCCAGTCAGTCTCACCTCTGTGCCTGGCAAGATCATGGAACAGATCCTCCTGGAAGCTATGCTAAGACACATGGAGGACAGGGAGGTGATTCGAGACAGCCAGCATGGCTTCACCAAGGGCAAGTCCTGCCTGACTAACCTAGTGGCCTTCTATGATGGAGTGACTACATCAGTGGACATGGGAAGGGCTACAGATGTCGTCTACCTGGACCTCTGTAAGGCCTTTGACATGGTCCCCCACAACATCCTTCTCTTTAAACTGGAGAGGTATGGATTTGATGGGTGGACTGTCCGGTGGGTGAGGCATTGGTTGGATGGTYGCATCCAGAGGGTAGTGGTCAACRGCTCAATGTCCAGATGGAGATCGGTGATGAGTGGTGTCCTGCAGGGGTCCTTACTGGGTTCGGTACTGTTTAATATCTTCATCAGTGACATAGAYRGTGGGATCGAGTGCACCCTCAGCAAGTTTGCAGACGACACCAAGCTGAGTGGTGTGGTCGACACGCCTGAGGGACGGGATGCCATCCAGAGGGACCTGGACAAGCTTGAGAAGCGGGCCCATGTGAACCTCATGAGGTTCAACAAGGCCAAGTGCAAGGTCCTGCACCTGGGTCGGGGCAACCCCCAGTATCAGTACAGGCTGGGGGATGAAGGGATTGAGAGCAGCCCTGCCGAGAAGGACTTGGGGGTCCTGGTGGATGAAAAGCTCGACATGAGCCGACAATGTGCACTCGCAGCCCAGGCGGCCATCCGTATCCTGGGCTGCATCCAAAGCAGCGTGGCCAGTAGGTCGAGGGAGGTGATTCTGCCCCTGTACTCTGCTCTGGTGAGACCCCACCTGGAGTACTGCGTCCAGCWCTGGAACCCTCAGCACAAGAAAGACATGGACCTGTTGGAGCGGGTCCAGAGGAGGGCCATGAAAATGATCAGGGGGATGGAACACCTCTCCTATGAAGAAAGGCTGAGAGAGTTGGGGTTRTTCADCCTGGAGAAGAGAAGGCTTCGGGGAGACCTTATTGCAGCCTATCAGTACTTAAAGGGGGCTTATAAGAAAGATGGGGGACAAACTTTTTAGGAGGGCCTGTTGCAACAGGACAAGGGGGAATGACTTTAAACTAAAAGAGGGTAGATTTAGACTAGATATAAGGAAGAAATTTTTCATGCTGAGGGTGGTGAAACACTGGCACAGGTTGCCCAGAGAGGTGGTAGATGCCCCATCCCTGGAAACATTCAAGGTCAGGTTGGACGGGGCTCTGAGCAACCTGATCTAGTTGAAGATTGTCCCTGCCCACAGCAGGGGGCTTGGACTAGATGACCTTTAAAGGTCCCTTCCAACCCAAACTATTCTGTGATTCTATGATTCTGTCACCTGTCAAACACCAGATGACTGCCACTGCAGGTTGACTTCTCGTGACATGGCATGAGGAGAAGAGCCTTTGAGTCCTTCCTAGCAAACAGGGCTCTGCTCTTCCTGAAAGTTGTATTTACTTCCTAAGCATCTACTTTGGATGAGTGTGTGCTGGTTTTGTACTCTTGAGCTGTGTGTGTACTTCATGGACAAAGGTTTTGTTTTGTACTCAAAGCAATATCTATTTGCTGCTGCTGCCTCAAAAGAATCTGTCTCTGGTCCCGGCCATACACAAGGCTTAAAAATCACAAAAGTGGAAAAACCCCCTAGCAGAGCATGTTGCATAAAGCAAGTGTATTGAGACGTATGTGTCAGTGTCTTGCACCTTGACAGAATTTGATGTGAAAAAGAGGACTTAGTTAAAACTGTTGAAATAGCCAAAGCCCTTGGAACAACCAGTAGGAGTAACACTGAGTGGGAGAAGGAAAAGAGCAGAAAAGATGCTTGAAGTGTTTTTAAAAGCGCTTTGTCTCTAGCTGGGTATAGATTTTCACATTAAATAACAAAGCGTTTAGGTGGCCTGTTCTGTTGCTGGCGGCTGGCAGAAATGGAAGAATACAAAAGGCTCCCAAACAGTCGTCTTTGCTACTCTTAAGCTTATTGAGAAAAATCTGCTGGAAGGCATTTCCTTTTTTTCTTCCCTTTTTTACCTTTTTTTTTCCATAGAGGGGACTCGGACGTTGTCCAAAGAGAAAAGCTTCTTGTTGTACAACTAGAGAGTACAATGGTTGGGTCTCAGTTTGATTTCATTGGCTGCTTTTTTCTCTTGTGCTTGTATTTAAATACTTACTTGTTTTGCTCCATTTATGAGACTTCAAAGTGCAAGTGAACAAATGTGGAAATAACCTTTGTATTTTAATGCATGTGTTAGTAGAGCCTGATTCAGAAAGCAGAAATCTGAGTAGTGGAAATAATGTAACATTACACTGTCATCAGGTACACTGCAGCCTTTTCGTTCTGTTCTAGGCTGAATTTATATTCAGAGGTGAAATGTTCTGTAAAATTCAGCCTTTCCTGGTGTGGTTTTTGTGAAGCCACATGTTTGAGAGTGGGGTGAATAGCATTCTCTGCCTGCAACCTGTCCTTTACTTTGTAAATTTGGATACTCATCTTCAAGTTCTTGCTTATGTGAAGTGCTGTCTATGTTTTGATGACAATTCTTAATGCTTTAGAGCAGTGGAATGAGGTTAGATGCAAAACAGGAGATGGGTTTCTCCATCTCTTGTGAAGACTGTTATAAGGTAGTTGAGTCCTCAACCTGCCATGTTAGGAGTGCAACAGAATATTTGTTCCAAATCCTTTACCTGATTTAGGTGTGTATGCTTGTAGGGTTTTTTTTGGCTTGATTTTTTTGTTGTTGTTTTGGTTTTTTTTTTCTTTTAATTTATTTTAATTTGATTGAAAGCACAAGATGTTGTCAAGAAAGTGAGCTCTAGGCTAATATGTAYACTGGAATTAAGTCAGGCTTTGAGTAGGTCTAATATCTTCGGTATGTACACAGTGGATTAGGAGTTTGCAGCCTCTTCAATGAACAGAAATACAGTTTTTTTAGCATCGGTAGGGCATTGCAAATTAGTGGTGTATCTGTAAGTAACATATTCTGATTTTGATGTACCAGGGGTTTTTTTGCCTAATTCCCCACATGATGGAACAAATCTTTTCTTGACCAGCATGGATATGTAAACCTTTTCAAGATGGTTAAGAACTGTGGTGAAGAACCAAGTGGAATGACAAGTGAGGAAACTTACTTTTATTCCTAACTAATTCTGCTGCAATTATGTTATTTCTTTACCTGATGTAAGTCAGCTTTTTTAGATGAGAAATCAGTAGCTGAAATCAAGTAGGTATTCTTATCCTTAGGATAACTTATATTTGAGCTCATCTTGGCATGTTGGGTACTTTGTCAGTAAAATGTTAGCTGTGCTTAATCTACTAAAAACAATTAGGTGTATTGCTCAGTGTTAAAACTTTGCTTGAAGTTGTATGGTCTGTGAGCAAAATATAAATTCTAATTTGTGTTCTGATCATTCCTTTGTCAGGAGGGAGCATCCACTTCTGCTGATGTCTGATTTGTATGTTTGAAAGTATGGTTTCCTGACAGAAGAGTGCATTCTATTTTTTTAACAGCAGATCTTTATTAAATATGCTGTCAGTGGTGGTTTTGGAAAGATGAGAAGGGACCTACTGCGGGGCAACTCAGTGAAGCTGAAAATGTAAGTTCTATGCCATTACTATTTTATTTGAATTACAAATACAGACTTTTTTTTTCAGTCTCTAGCATGTCAGTATATATGTGTGTGTGTGTTTTTTAAAAGCCAGAAGATTCAAATGAACATTACATGATAAATATTTTACGTAGTTTGAAATATAAAAAATTGTTTAAAAACCTCAAAAAACAAAACCAAAAGCAAACCAAAACAAAAAAAAAACAACCCCAAAACCAACCTCTTTTGTATGTATGGAGTTAACTTCCTTAAATTGATCAGATAAATTTGAAAATGTATACAAATCGGGCAGCTTTGGTCATATTGGTTGAATGTTACATTGTGTCAAGGTTGGAGGCTTCCTTTGTCCTTAAAGGAAGAGAAGTAATATTGGTAACTTACTTGTCATTTGAACTTGATCACAATTTAAACCACAAATGTCCCATGCTGCTGAATACTTTTAGTAAATCTTGAGTGGTGGTTAGGATATTTTTATGGTCTGTTTGCTTAAAAAATAAGTTCTCATAATGACTGAAAAAATATATTTACTGCTGATTGTTTCCCAATGCAGTATTTCTGATTTAAAGAGCTTTGTGAATACTTTGATATCAACTAACTCACTTAAAAAGTAGTTTAGTTTATTTCTTCCTTTATTATGTGTGTTCTGTCTCTTCTTGAATACTACCTGTTTCCTTCTCTTCCTATACTTGAGATTATATGTGTAATAGGACTTGCAGTCAGTCCATTCTACTTGAGAATTTTGACACATCTTGAAAATGCAAGCTACCATGTGTGGTTTCTAAGAAGACATCCCAGTGTAAAAGACATATGAGATGTGTCAGGCCTTAATCAGATCTTTATATTCAGGAACTGCATATACATTTTCATACTACACTGAAAATGAAACAATAATGCACATCTCAAGCCTGAGACTTATATTGCTTTTCCAGAAGTTTTAGAACTGTCAGATGGTGCCTAATATTGTTTTATAGTAGCTTTTGTTTGATTTTGTAAAAATACAGTTCTTCAGCAATATATAGCAGTTCTTGGAAAGCACGGGGGAATTTCTAGTTTTTGCTGTGGAAAACAAAAGATGTTTAGCTGGACAAATTTAATGTAACCTCAGTGTAAACATGACTCATGCCTTTTAGCTTAATTTTAGAAAATGCATTTTTAGCCTGATTTTTTTAATCACTTCAAAGTTGTAGGAGAATTCTTCACAGCAAGTTTGCTGATATAACAGTACTGGTTAGCAGTGTGATGGCTTGTGTATGACAAGTCTATGTTAGCAATTATTTCCTAACATAAATGAAATCTTAAATCTTTTAAAAATAACAGATTTGGTTTTGGAGGGTCTTGGGGATTTTTTTCCCCTTAGATTTTTGTTTGGATGGCTTAAATGTTTTGAATTCTTTAGATTATGTGTCATAAGAAAGAGTACACTTTGAATTTTTCTAAAGACAACTTACAATTACGTTTAAGTAAAGTTACGATTTGCTTTACCTATGTTGGAGCCTGGAGGGTTTGGGTTTTTTTAACATTTTTTTCCCCTTAATGTGAGGAGTCTGACCAGGATGACTATTATACTCCCGCTGTTTTGGATTAATTTCTTCTATGAACAATTGTATTAATGAAAATAAAATGGAACCTTTTGGAACGTGTGTCTGCAAGGGAATTCCTTGATTTAAATTCACTCCATGCTTTATGGAAGAATTTTCTTATGTATTTTCCTAAGACTGTAATGCTTCATCAATTAGTTTATCAATTTAGTTATGAAAGTGCAAAAAATGGAGAGGGAAGGGGGAAAAAACTTGCATATTTTTCCTCTTCTGTATAACTGACAGACACTTTGTATTTATTGGAAACATTGGTCATCTTTCTTTCTTTCCCCTAGGGAATTATAAACACATTCTTAGAACTAGTTTATGAAACAATTGCTTTTTCTTTCTCTGGAAAGGAAAGTTGAATGTTGTCAGTAAGATGCTGGGATTGAGACTTGAGATCTTCGTCCATCCTCTTGCTGTGCCAGGTCAGCCACTTCTCTACACTTCATTGTTCTGCCAAACAGAAAAGAAAAATGTGTTGTGTTAGGTTGATTACGGCAGTGCCTGCCTGTTTCTGTAGTGACTGGCTTTCCCATAATGGATGCTTATCTCTGGCTGTGTGTGTCTGTGCCAACAGAATGTCTGTGATGCATCCATCTAGCTCCTTAGGGGTAGCAGTACTGGAACAGGCAACACCTGAGGCTCATAACCTACCAAGTAAACTCTGGCCAGCTAGAAAGATGATGACATTAAAGCACCCTGACCTCACAAGTCTACTTTTTCTCTTCTAGGTTAGTAGGGTTTGAAAATTACCTTATTTTGTAGAGAATGCTGGTATCTTAATATCTCTTTTATTTGTAAGATTGCTTAATTTGGAAGGTAGTTTTCATATGGGCAGATTTTTGTCTGTATGCTTGTTTGTGGTAGTTGAATTAAATTGGGAGGAGATCCTTAATGTCAGGAGATGTGCATTTCTGAAGAACTATGAGTGAAGAGGTGCTCATGGATTTTGTTTTGCTTTGTTTTTAAAGGTGAAGTTGAGACTGCCACAGGAGTATTGTTTTTCATCAGTGCTGAAATGAAACAGCTGTTTGCTCTAATTGCATGTATGTCGAGCAGTGGTACCCAGAACTGACTAGCGAACCTCTGAGTATATTGCAGCCTCTGGCTAATTGTCTAGAATTCCCTTTCAGTGTGTCCAGCACAGCCCTGCTCTTCTAAATCATTATGTTATTACAACTCCATTTTCATCTTTGGGGGAAAAAAAACCCTCATCCACAGCAAACTACAGACTGATTCATATTATGTTATCCAGAACCAATGAATATAGCTGACCTGCAAGTCTAGCTATTGGGTTATTCAAAATTACTTCCTCTTTCGTAGTAAACTAATTTTCAAAAAGAGAAACTTGAATATCTGAAAAGGCAAGTCCCTAGATAAAATCCTCTGTAAAGTTCAGGGCATACTCTTAAAAGCAAGTGAAAATTATTCCTTTCAGTTGAGCATGTTAGTGTTATCTCTTATGTAAGACAGTACAGTGTGCTTTGTATGTGCGCAGGCATCTGTTTTTATATACTTTTATTGTGCTTGGTAATATCAACAGAAGATATTGCCCAGGAATCTGTCCAGGAATTTCGTTGAAAATATTATGGTAAACAAAGGAGATTCTGTCAAAATATCTGTCTGCGATACTGGCCATGGTAAATACCTTATTTAAATGAAATCCTGGGCAATGCTGATCTATCTTTTTGATAGGTTTAACAATTTCTACAATTGTACTAAGACTTTAGATGGAGAGATGGGACGAAATGTGGATCTGTGCATTGCCTTAGCATACATGGATGTAGTGGGAATCACCAAGGTTTTGACCTGTGTCTAAGTTCTGAGGTGACCAATATCTTTTTCCCTTCTGCCTTCTTTTCCCTTCTGTGATTAATTGTGATCCACAGTTTAGGCCTCAATAATCCTGAAGCAATGCAGGGTAAATTCACTGATTGAGATTCATGCAGACTGAAGGGTGTGACTTCGTTAGGTCATTAGAGTAAGGCAACCTAATATATAGTGGGATACACAGCCTAATGCAGGAAATACTTCATTATAGGATATTCCCTTCCCAATGTAAGGCAATCGATTATTAAAAGTCCTAGCTACAGAGCATGTTTTTCAGTAGCAGGTCCTTACAGGATTGATCGTTATAAGAGAGTCAGATTAAAACATTGACAATACTTGGAGTGTTCTGCTTAAAGTCTCTTGGTGCTCACTAACATCAAGGTGCATGAATACCTTTCTCCCTTGCAGGATCTTTTCTTTGCCACTGAACCTGTTTTAGTGAGGAACAGTCACATTTTTTAGCACTGACACATTGTGTGAAGTTAGGTCTCAACCTGTTTTACTGGCTGGAGGATGAATCAATTAGAAATACGAGTTTGAAAAACATGACTTGCTATAACTTTTTTTTTTTAAATTGTTTTGCTTGAATACTTTTTCATGACAGTAAAGAATGGTGTAAGGATGGCTAATCAGAGAGGTGAACCAAAAAAAGTATAATGAAAAAAACAGCTGCAATTGCCCCAGCTCAGTCTGGTTAACTAACATCTTCCACTGTCGTTTCTCCTTTATTTTTGGAAGTCCACCTTTTCCTTTCCCTGTGTATTGTTTTCCTTGACATGCATTTCAGACTTCCTTGACCTCTTCATTGTTTCAGACATCCGTCTCATTTGTCTATCCAAGATCCATATACATATGGTAGAAACCCCTGGCATCCTGGGGTTGTCTGGTTTTCTTACATAAATTTCTATGACTTGGGAACATAACAGTCCATGCTCTTCTAAATGATACTTCTCTTGGTTGCTGGAAGAGATTGCTGGAGAATAGTGGAGAAGTGCTGTCCAAATCTGGCACTGATCTGGCATTGTCATTTGTGTGCCCATGATCCAGGGAGGGAGGGACTAAGTGAACTTAGAAGTGCTGCCATTGATTTATCTGCACATGTTGAACTGGTCATCACTGGCAAAATAATCTTTATATAGAAACAGGTATTTTATGGCCTACTCAGTAACTGTTATCACTAAATAGTGACTCTTTGCTGTAATTAACTTCAGATTCTCAGCCTTACCAAGGTTTGCTAATCTTCTGAATAATTATTTGTAAAAATTATAAATTAGTTTATTATGAGCATCACTTGAACACAACAGAGCTTTGATGTTATTTGATATAAAGAAAAAAGTGAGATCATGCTATACTCTGTGCTTGTACTTCAATTAATAATCACTTTCCTTTTCTATACAAGATTAATGCAGTAGTTGCAGTTATTATAAATGCCATAATGTTTTAACTAGATGTATTCAAAGGCTTTATGGCAGAAGTGGGTGAGGGGTGGACAGAAACATCTTCTTGCTTTATGGCTTATAAAGCTGTAAAATGTTTTTAACAATTAAAAAACCCTACACAGGCTGAAGTTGGAAGGCACTTCTGGATGTCAGGTGGGTTCAACCCACCTGCTCAAGCAGGGTCACCTGAAGCAGGTTGCTCAGGGCTGTGTTCGGTCAAGTTTTGAGAATGGTTGGAGACCCCACAGTCTCTCTGGGCAACCTGTGCCAGTGTTTGAACATTGAAGAACCCCAACTGTTTACTCTTTAAAAAAAAAAAAGTCATGAAGGACTTCTGGAAGATTTGGAGATGTCAGTTATGTTTTCCAGTACTTCTGTAAGAGGAGCAAAATTTCTGAATTTTAACAGAATATAAGCATTCCATAATGTTAACTGGTCATCAGTAGGTGTTAGCAGAGGAATATTTGTGAACTGGCTGCCTTGCATTGCTTCCTTTACTTTTCTGGATTTTTCTTTTAAACTGCATTTTATTTGTTCTCTCTTCCAGATGCAGATTCAATATCTAGTTAGTTGGAAAATAAGGCTGCTATTTAGCTGTCAGCCATTTGAAAAGAAGAAAGGCAGCCTTCTAGAAAATGCTTTCCTGGATGCTTATGTATTTTTTTGATCTTTGAGCTATCTAAATAGGAGGCATAGAAATGTGACTCTGTATTTTCTTAAAATTTCTCTGTTCTCTTTTTTCCAGGTCTGCTATTTCTGTTATGCCTATCCCAGTTATGAGAGGGCTTTTTGTGATTTCTGAGCTTGGTGCTGTCAGCCTCATGTGAACAAACTAAAACGAAAAGCAAGCTGATTTTTAGAAAACAAAATGCCGCGGAGAAGGAAAACTGGTGGGAGTCCTTCTCGGAAGAATGGCAATTCTGACAGAACTGCTGTTGCTGTATCCCAAGGGGACCCAAGCCGCTCAGTGTCACCAGCAGTGCATCGTGTCAATAAGGAAGAGCTCTTCAACAGCATGTCAGAAATGTTTTCTGACCTAGATCCTAGTGTGGTTTATATGGTTCTGTCTGAATGTGATTTTAAAGGTAAATAAAGTTGGCATTAGAGTTTTGTTCCATACACAGACAGCTCTTAACTAGGGCAACTCCAGAAAAATTGGTGTGGGTGTTACAAGTGTATTTGTGAGTTTAGCTTTTAATGAGTAGGTGAGTCATAATATTTTGAAATTTTACAGCTCTTTCCATGCAAAATTCTCCAAGTTTGACAACGTTTCTGTGAGGCTGGTAATTTGCAGTAGCAGTGTGCTCCATAAATGGAGGTGCAGTTGAAGTGGCTTGTTCTGTGACACAGAGCAGGCAGTGGTAGAGTTGTGAGGAGAATCTGTTTTTTCCAATTAGTTTCTGTGCTGTATCTGCTAGATGCATAAACTGTTTCTGCAGGAGGGGTATTTTATGTTCTAGATCACAATTTTTTAAGACAATGGTACACTGTATGTGGTCCTGGCAGCGTTTGCTTTTCCTTAAATACTTGAACTGAGCTTTTGTTTTACTTTCTGTTTTGCACTGTCATCTTGTCATCTCCACTGCGGATTAGTTTTTGCAGGATAAATTCTGTTTGTCATGTTGAATTCTCTGCAGCCTTGTTTGGACTGTGTTTCTCCCCCTGTATTCTGCCAAGCTATATACCCACCTTTCCTGACAGACTATTTTCATGTCTGTGCCCAGTCCTTCCCATGCTTTTGTGGTTTTGAAATTCTTCTATATATAAGTTCATTCGCTTATAATAAAAGTAATGGATGAGATGCTGGATAGCAACATCTGAGGAGTTATTTGGCAGGGGAATAAGTCATATATGGAGCATTTTAATCAATCTGTATTCATATGATCAGATGTGATTAGCTGAGATTTTTCTAAGACTAAAGACTCTGCAAAGAAGGCAGAGTTTGGCATTTTTTTTTATATGTATGAAAGCTAGGTAGCCATTAAAAGGACTGCTTTTATTGCCGTTTTTACCTTACTTAAATTGTACAGAGTTTATAACTTAATAGCTCTCTCGTTTGTTGCTATGATTGTTATTCCTTTTCAAATTGAAATTGATGGAATTACTGATTCATGCTTTGAACTCTTAATAATATTTACCTTTATCAAAATAACAGATTTATCTAGAAGCTTATTGGAGAATTCAGTAAACACGCTGAGTTCGTTATTGTGTTGTACTATTAACAACCATTTAAAAATTGAAAGATTAGCATCTTTTCATATGAATAATAATAAGTTGCTCTCATAGAGTAGAGAAGATGGAAGGACAAGGAAGATTTTATTTAACATGTGTGCAGAAAGAGTTGCACTTCAATGGACTTGGACTTTTTGCTGCACTGTCTTTCAGGAAAACAGAAGCTTAGCTTTAGAGCTCAGATGATACTTGTGCCAGGTTTTCATTTTGTTCATGTTGATCACAGGCAACCTATACTCCATTTAGTGGCTTTACAAAGAGTTAATGCAGATACTGGATTTTTCAGGCTATATTAGGTATGACATTTTCCATTGGGCCTAGCCATAATGAACATGTTTTGCATACTTTTATCTCTTTAGTCCTCATTAGTGTTTTTCAGTTCAATTTACACTATTTTGCCTATATGAGATAGGTTAGAAATAAGTATCCATTTAAACACCCAGTTCTGATTTTTTTTCCCAGTTAAACTTAATAATTTTTAGACACTATTTCCTTGTCTAAGGAGACACCTCTAATGAGAAACAGATCAAGGGAGCTGCAGAAGATGTGTTAAAAGATGAATTGGTGACTGTCTTTTGGTTGTCTCTTTAGTTGTGATAAATACTCCTTCAGGTAAAAAAATTGCATTCACATCAGCTTGTGTTTGTTCAGTTGACCATGCTTTATTCTCTTTACCTTATTCAACAGTAGAAAATGCTATGGATTATCTGCTAGAGCTGTCCACCCACGCCAAAGGAGTAGCATCTTCAAAAACCTTGGGTTTTGATTCAGCAGCATCATCACTAGCTCTTGTTAATCAGCAAAGATCTGTTGCAAATGAAAGGATGGGGGAAAGTACTGAAGAACAAAGTAATTCTGAAGAAGAAAAAGAAAAGGTCCTATCACCTGATGTGCAACTGACTGAAGAACTGGATTCTTTAATAGAAAATGCCTTTCAGAGATACAGCTTGAGTGATGAATTGCCTAATTCTGCAAATGACCAAATAGTACATAAGCACTCTGTGGAAGACGATGGCTTTAATGAATTTCCTGAGTGGAAAAAATCTGATTCAGGTTGCAATGTCCTACTTTTTCCACAGCAAACAGGGACAAATAATGAGGTTTTAGAAAACTTCTGCTGTTCTCAGCCACAAGTGAGTCAGCTGAGCATCCAGACAAGCTCACCAGCTGCATCAGACAGTTTTGCACAGACACTGGAAGATTCTGATTTGTCAGAAATACATGTTCAACATGATGTAGCTTCAGAAGTCTGTAAACAATCGAATGGAGAAATATCATTTGGAAATTCTGAACAGACGCAAGATACTGTTTTGGATCAAAAAAGTGTGACTGCTCCTTCTGGTGAGTCTTCCCAAAGACCTCTGGAATTTGGAGTAGCTGTCACTGGAAATCCTAATTCAAGGTGCCTGGAACAGCACGAAGAGGTAGTGACTGCCTTTAACAGCCACCAGAGCACTTCTCTTCCAGAGGCCTATGTCTCTCTTGAAACATCCAGTTTCAAAACACCCAAACCTGCAGATTTTCAGCAAACTCATCAGGGTTATAACTTAAATTTTTCTACACCATCATGCCAACCTCAACAACACTGGAATCTCATGGCTCCCGTGTTTTATCCATCCAGTGGAAGTCACAGCTTTGTAACTCCTGTGGCTGTCAGTCCAGGACAGTGGAGACCTGTTTCAGACTATAGGACTTTGGAAAAAGCACTTTTTTTTTCCTCTCCAGTGGTTTCACATGCCTGGGATAGCAACCCTTCTCTGAAGGTATGGGGAAATCAAGATACAAACTCAAAATTGAACCTCTCGCAAGCACAGCAGCCACCTGTTTGTCACATGATGAGAAAAAAGATGCACCTTATAGGTCAAGTACTTGTTCTTCTCAGAGGTGTTCCAGGATCAGGAAAATCATATTTGGCAAGGTAGAACATCTATAATGTAAGCTTCTAAAAGAAATGGCTTAATTGTGTACAGGATTTAGTGCAGGCAGAGACAATTTTCTGACATTTGTAAATAGTTACGCCTATACCCTAATTGCCAGCTACATGGTACATGCAGCATGATGAGTAGTAATAATTGCAGAGAACTGAGTTGCTTGCAGCTCCTTGACCTCTACTGGAAATTGAAATAGGAGGGGTTAGCTTTAACTTCTGTCACTGGTCAAAGGAGTTTATGTCAGCAGAGGATCATTGCAGTAGTATTAGGTCTGCTGTGTTCTTCCAGTCTCTGTTCATTTTGGGTGTTTCCTTCCAATAACATGGGTGGAAATATGCCAGCTCTTTATAGGCAGACATTCCCCTTCCACTGTTGGAATTCTTTTGTGTAAGTAGTACGTGTGGAGCTTTTTGGGTTGAATTCTTGATTTCTTTTCTAACTTTCCAAAAGCCTGGATTGAGCTTAGACTCCTTTGGCTGGCACCTGAAATATTTGGTGCAATTAAGACTGTATGTGTATTTGTCAGTCAGAAAGTATGTCACTAGATGTAGATGGAAAAATACCTCCCTTGTTGTTTTGAAATGAGACTTGTAGGGAAACTCTGTCAGCTCTTTCCCCTAGATATCCTCAGCCTTTGGAAACGGAGTGAAATTATTATACATCATCTTTGCCTGGAGGGTGATTTTTTTCCCTTACCTAAATTTGCTGCTTCCATTCCAAATAATCTTGGTTTTGTGCAAGAGACCAAATACATATATGTATGGTAGCAGATATCAGGGCTGGGGAGGAGAAGGGGGAAAACCTATTTACTTCTTGATCTTTCACAGGACTTTGCTTGAGGATAACCCAGGTGGAATCATTCTTAGTACTGATGATTACTTTTATAAACATGGACAATACCATTATGATCCCGATTGCTTAGAGGAAGCGCATGACTGGAACAGGAAACGAGGTGAGAAATAAATAAGGGATTAGCTTGCTTGTTTACAGTTCAATGCTTGTGTGCTGTTTAAAAAGCTGCCTGTCTTGTAATGCTTGTGTCACAGGACAAGCATTTATCCCACATTTATCCCATCATGGAAGTATTTTTTAATATGTGTGTGGAAAAAGAATGTGAGCACAAACTCAGAAGTCGTCTGTCCATTGTCTGTTTTGCGATTAATAATTCCAGTGTCTTTGTCAAAAGATTGTTTTGTCCTCAGATTTCATCATGGTATGTATTTTGGGTTGTGTCCCATTTCTGGAGTGGTAATCTGTACCATCTCCCAGAAATATTTCTTCTGAGATGAGCCATTATATATGCATATGCAATAAGTAATGAGGATGTTGATACAAATAACACTTACACAGATCTTTTCCTGCTCTTGATTATTTTTTCTCTTGAGCACTAAATTGTTGGCAAATTTAAAACAAAATTACAAGAGCAAGACAGAATAAATGGGGKTTTTTTTCCATAATCAGTGTATTTTTTGATAGTGGCTCCCGCTAAGCTCACCATAGAACAACTCTTTTTAAGCTTTTATTTGCTAAATTTGAACCATGATCACTTTTTTACTGTCAAATTTCTAACCAGTGGAGAAATGGGTTAATAAGAAATGTGTGATTCAACGATAACTTTGATTGTTTAGACGCATTGTAACATAGCTACAAAAACATGGTGCTGTATCTCAAAGCTAGTGATTCTAAACATTTCATTACTGTGTATTTAAATTACAATAATTATTTTGATTTTTCATATTTTATACAGTTTACAGAGTGGACTAATCTTAAGACTGTTGTAAAGCCAAGAATTTTGTATGCAACAAAGAAGTCCACTTTAAGGTGATCATGTAGTTTTTTTTTTTAGTTTAATTTACTGATTGATTAGTCATCTTGGTGCATTTTACATCTGCATTTTCATTCCTTGATTATCATACATACATTAATTCAAACGAATAATGCCATATCTCAGTAGCTTTACATGTGAGGGGGGATTTCTAAAATAAGAGGGCCTTGAAACAGATCAAGCTGTGGCAAGAGTTCTTTACACAGTGGTTAATCATTATGGATTATCTACTTAAAAAAATACTACAAATTTAGAGAATTAGTATAAATGTTACATGTCCACCCTATTATAACAAAATTAACTATATCACATTCTTTTGTACACGTGTGTCTTTCAGCCAAAGAAGCATTTGAAATGAGAATCTCTCCTATAATAATAGACAACACAAACATACAAGCATGGGAGATGAAGCCTTATGTTGCTTTGGTTAGTATTACAATTTGATCAATGTGAAAAGGGATTATTGACCAGCATGACAACAATGTATGTTTTAAAATGAGATTGTCTTTCTCAGTCTAGCTGTTATTCCATGAGGAAGTCTGGAGTCAAAAAAAAAAAAGTGTTAGATGGAATTATATTACCCAGTGTCATATTCTGTGCGCATCTGAGTATTGACCTGGCCTAGTTTCCAAGTGACAAAGCCAAGTGCTTTGCACTTGGGAGCAAAAATAAATATTGTTGAGGAAACTGAATTCTGTTCCTCTTTTATATGATCAGTAAAATTATAAGCTACTTTAAAAATATAATCAACGCTAATTAATAAGAATGATGTTTGATGCTCCATGAAACTTGAAAACTCAGTCTTGGTTTCATCCTAAATATGACATAGAGGCAGACACTAGCTGACCAGTTGGAGGGCTAGAGTTATCAAGTGTTGCTAGCTTGCTGGAAGTTATGCAGATCTACTTAATAATTTTTATTGAAGTGATGTAATCAAAATAATGCCCCTGCACTATTTTAGTAGTGTAGTGCTTTTATTTAGTGACTGAAAGTGACCAGCTTTTATTTAGTACTAAGTAAATGCAATCTACATTTAACTCCCAAAGTTATATTTAATGATTTAAATAACTTGGTGAACTCTGTTACAGGTTTCTCATACTCCAGTTTTCTGGAGCTTCTCACCTTTTCGCTTAATTGTTTCTAAACGGGCATCAGCACTTTTGGACTCTAGCTCTTATTTTGCTGTTGATCATTTGTCATTTTGGTTGGTAGTTTTAATAATGCTTACAGAACTGCATTATTTTATAAAATTATTTCTGATTAACAGAAATAATATATTGGAAGAAATATTATAAAGTAGATCTGGGATTTCTCCTACCATGGTATAGAAACACATCAGAGAGTGTAGTATGTAGAACTGACAGCTTTTGAGCAGATACTCTACATATTCTGCATCATGTGGTGTAATGGATTAGTGAACAGTGGGACTTAACACAGATCATTTTTATTAAAAAAATTTTTATTTTATTATCCTTGCATTTATTAAYAATTGTCAGATTAACAGTTCTTTCATAAATTAAGTCCTTGATTTTGCTGTATACTGAAATAAAGATACAACAAAAGTTCTTCCAGGAAGTGCAGGGTTTGGTAAGGTGATAAGAATTTTTTCTGAAAACAGGATCAGGGGGAAATGGCACAGTACTCACAGTGTTTCTCCTGAATAGATTTTGGGCTCCTTTTCTGTCATGATGAGACTAGACCATATAAGGACCATTTACTTGCAGCCCGCTCAAGCTTCCCATATGGCAGGAAGGCTGTCCACAATAGCTGTGTTAATGTAACTGAATTGCTCATTTTGGAACTGACTCGCAGTAATGAATGTAAGCAGTGAGCTTTTCTCTCTCTTGGAGAGGCTGTGTAGGCATGTGCATACTATACCTGGAAAGAGGAGATGTTCTGCAGTCTTGACTTAGAGGAGATAGAACATTTAAAGGGATGATATGAAATAGCAATTTTTTTTTTTCCTGTGATAGTGGCACACATTTAATTTTACAGTAAGAGATGCATATACATGTTGTTAAAAATCTCCATTTATATAATCAGAAGTGAAACACTGAACAAAAGTATGTTATTCCAAATGTTTAATTGGTTTCGAAAAATACAAAAAACATCTTTAAGGCAGCAGGCTATACATGTTGTGTGCTTTTTCATAGAAATAAGAAATGGGTGATGTGGCTTGTTCTGTTTTGTATCTGTTTTATGCAGGCTCAGCAGTTCAAATACAAAGTCATGTTCCGAGAACCAGACACTTGGTGGAAGTTTAAACCAAAAGAACTTGAAAGGTAAGAATGTAAAGGAAAATTTCATATTAGATTGTATATCTTTCACAGTCTATGAACTATGACTTTTAAAAAGGTATTGCTTAGTAGAGTGGCTAGTGAAGTAGCGAGATATCGGTCAAGATTTTTGCGATAATAAGTAGCTTTTTAATAATTTTTTTCCCCCTACAATGTTAAGTTTTGTGGGATTTTATATGTATTATGAGATTTTTTTTTTCTGTCACTTTATTCTAATTACATACAAAAGATACTATTAGCAATAGATATTATGTAATGTTTTCATGATTGTAATTGTTTTGCATTTAAGATACAGTGACTGCTCCTTTGGGTTCCCGAGGTTGCAAAAGTGATGTCAGGTTGGGGCTGTTTTTGCATCCGGCTGGTCTGTTGTCTTACTTGAAATGTTTCTGCTGTCACTGAGTTTAAGGCAATCAGCACCTCAGGGCCTGAGAGGGACAAACCCCTGTGCATCATCATTGTTGTTTACCTCTTCTTTAGCAGGACCTTCTACACAGTCATAGAGCCACTACTTAGAGCCAAAATAGGCAAGATGTAAACCCTATGTAAGTGAATAATAAGGTAGCTAGAAAATTGGCTGGATGCGAGGTTCAAAGGGTATGATCAGTGGTTCAAAGTCCAAGAGGAGGCTGATGTCCCTCTAGGATGAATACTAGGGCCACTACTATTTAACGTCCTTTTTATGACTTGGATGTTGGGACAGAGTGCATTCTCAGCAGATTTGCAGATGATACTGAATTGAGCAAGGGTAGTTTGTTCAGCCTTAAGAAGAGAACGTTAAGGAAGGATCGTATTGTTGTCTTCAGCTACTTTTTGGGAGATCTCTTCTGAGAATTGTGCAGGGATAGGACAAAACAAACATAAGCAAGTTGGAACTTGGGAAATTTTGATTACATAAAAGAAAAAAACCCGAAACTTACTTTGAAAGAGTGGTCAGGCGCTGAAAGATGTTGCTCAGAAGAGTTTGTAGACTTTCAGTCATTAGGGATATTCAGAATTTGACAAGACAAAGCTCTGTGCAACCTGATCTAGCTGTACCTCCTCTGAGTAGGAGGTTGGACTATGTGACCTCCAGAGGTCTCTTTCAACGTAAATTATTTTGTGATTTCGTAATATCTGTTGTCATCTGAATTTGCATGCTTAGCTTAAGGTTGGCCACTTTTAAAGCGAGGTAAGGAAGATTATTTTCTTTCCTAAAATAGAACTTAAACATTTTCTCCTGTACCTTCAATTTCTGTTCTGCCATCCTTGGCAGGATTCACTTGTTCTAGGTGGAACTGCTCCAGAGCACCTTGCTAGTTGGTGTTTAACAGAGTCAGTGAAAATTCCTAGCCAAAGGGYGTCCAAAATAATAGGTGAATAGGTTTTCCTCAAGGCTGAAGGAGTTCTTAGTTCAGCAAAACCAGAGAAGGAAGACTGAATTCAGAAATTTTCCATACCCAGTTTGATATCCTGCATTACTGTCAGGATCTGATATGGTGTGTTTCTGATACTTATTTGAAGAAGATGCATTATTGGTACAGTTTTGGATTTTAGTATTAAGCAAAACATCCTATTGCAGAACAGGGCCACCAGGTGGGGTGGAGAAGTTAAGTGGAGCCGTGATTTGTCTGAGATTCCCTGTTTGGAATGCCTTAGTGCACTGATACAGAAAGAATTGCTGTTTCACAGCTTTTGCCCTGGCCCCCTGAATTCTCTGGTTAGTCTTGCTGTAAACTTCTTATAATTAAATTGTAATTAAATTATTCTCTTCTGTCATTGTAATATACGAATCTGAAATGTTTCTTTTTTTTTTTTTTTTTTTTTTTTTTTTTAAATTCATAGACGAAACATTCATGGTGTATCTAAAGAAAAGATCAAAAGAATGTTGGAACGGTATGAACGCTGCCTTACTGTTAGTTCAGTATTGGATTCTTCAGTCCCAGACAAATCAGAAGCTGCTGGCTGGAGTGAGGATCCTTGTCAGGAGCAAAGCCGTAGGTTAGATTCTTTTACTAGCTTTGTAGTCTCAAATAAAAGGCTAAAAATTCAAGCTTCATAGCAACAGAACCTGGATAATGCTGTTGAACAGTGAATGCATTAAAAAAATTAGTTAAATAATAAAAAGAAATACACTACATAGTTTTCTTAATTTTTAAGAATTTCAGGATTTCTAGAAATGAGCAGTCAAGGGATCTAGTCAACTTTCTGATGCTTTTTGAAAACCTCCCAGTATGGCTATGTGTTACTTTTCAATAAGCCAATCTTGATTGGCTTTCTCTTATCTTAGAAATGTGCTGTTGGATGTATGTTGTAGATACAAACCACTTAAAATCTATAAAATGCTTTTTAGAAGAATGTAGTCCCAAATTCGAGCAAATTACTATTTCTGAGTCTGTGTGTTGGTATTAGATGATGTCTTTGTGGTAGACGGTGGATTCTTCGTGCAGTAGTAACGAGTTATCTACTTGCTTTTAAGTATATTTAATTTAGACTTGTCTAGAGTTATGTTGGTTGTGTACACGACTATTTTGTAGTGGCTAATCTGAATAATGCTGTATATGCATTATAACAATGCATAGGAAATCAGATTTTATTGT
Source organism: Phoebastria nigripes (assembly GCA_035582835.1). Classification (NCBI taxonomy): domain Eukaryota; kingdom Metazoa; phylum Chordata; class Aves; order Procellariiformes; family Diomedeidae; genus Phoebastria; species Phoebastria nigripes. The sequence goes on along the minus strand of JAYKAV010002020.1, from coordinate 396,127 downwards.
AGTTGTTATTTCATTTGGTTTTTGCATGCTTAATGTATTTGAAATGAAGTGGGCACTGGTAATTAATGGAATGTAGTTGATTGTGAAAAATGGTATGACAAGAAATGGCACGTCCTCTCCTAGTTAACTTCTAGACTTTCTTTAGCATTGAGCCATCAGGAGAGAGCAACAGTCATTAAATAAAAGCATATTTACCAGGTTTGCTGATCTGAAGGAGGAAATGTCTGGCAGCAGAGTGCTTCAGTACATAACTAAATGCTGGGAATGGGGGAAAATAGACTCCTGAGAAAGTATTCTTAGCCCCATGCTGAAGTAAAAAAGGGATACTTACCAAGGAAAGTTCTGCTTTGCTGAGCAACTTCTTTTCTATAAAGGAGTGTTGAGGTTAGGGCTATAAGTCATCTTAAATTTGTTTTCCTCTCACTAGAGTTCTCCAGCTGGATGATTAGTGTCCTAAAAGGTGGTTTCTGGTCTGTAATTTGAAAATATTAAATAGCCAAGCCAAAATTAAAAACGTGGACAAGTGCTTAAAGAAGGTTTGAAATGGGTTTATCTTTCATTCTGATTTGTCTTTCAGAAAGAGAGGGGCACATTCTGATGTGAAGGAAGAAAATCCTTTTGCTTCTCATGTGGAGCCTCTTGAATTGGCTGAAGATAATAAAATTTTTCCCAGTACTTCTCTAACATTAGAAAGTAACTGTGATCCTGAACATTTTCAGAAAGAGGAAAAAGAAAGGGAAAGTAACTCAGTGGAACACTACTCTGAGAACAGCACTGTTCAAGATGACTTGGATGTTTATTTATCAGATTGTGTAGAAAAAGAACTGCCCTTGGAGAAGAAAGAAGAAAAGGGAGAAAAAATGGAAAAAAATACTGACACAGAAATGGATGAGGTTGATGTGACCACGACTGAAGAGACTGTGTGCTTGCATACAGAAGGAGTTGAGGAACACAGTGATAACAACATTCTCAAAGTTCAAACTGAAGTTGAACAATCTGGCGAAATATGTACGGAGCCAAAATCAACACAAAGTAGTAACATAGTGGAACCAAGCAGTTCAGCTTTTGACATGTCAGGAAAACCAGAACTACTAAACTTTCTGGGTGACTGGCCTGTAGAACAAACAATGGGACAGAGAGTCAAAAGAGCTAGAAGACTAGAAAAATTTTCTCTGAAGAGCGATACAGAAGGTAACACTCCCAGTCAGCAGCATCCTGAGTTAGGTAAAGAGCAAGCAGGCCTGCCTGGGACCTGTACTGTTGAAAAAGGACATGAGGAAGAAAATCTCCCTTCTGGCTGTTCCTCTGTTAGTTCAGATAAAGTCACACCAGAATTGCAAATGATAGGACATTGGCCTGTCTCAGGCTCATTAGAACAGAGACAACAAAGGTCAAGGAGAATGAGAAAGACAAGTCTAAATCAGTCTGATGAAGGTAGAAATACTGAAGGTGACATGAATAGAAATGCTCTTGAGACCGTAGATGTGCTTCGTGGGACACCTGTGAACACTGCAGAGCAACCGGATATGAAGAGTTTGCATATGCACCAACCTGAAACAGTAGCTAGTGAAACAGTAGCTAGTGAAACAGTAGCTAGTGAAACAGTAGGTGAGAAAAAAACCCAGCAAAATAAGAGAATGAGGAAACATCACAAATTAGCCCTCACTTTTACAAACAACAATTTGCCCCATCCCAAAGAAGAGGAACACTTGTCTATGCTTAATGCAGCAGAAGAGAAACATGACACATGCTCATGTAGACAAAAAAGTAGCCATTCACAGACTGAATCACAGGACTTTGCTCTCCTGTGGAGGTTAGAAAAGAAAATGCTTTTTCCTGAGACTACCAAAGTATTGCGTGGCAGATTAGATGGCTTCAAACCCAAAGACGTAGATAATGCCTCAGATTCTCAGGAAAAAATACCCTATCGAGTTATGTATGATAAAAGTACATTTGTGGAAGAAAGTGAACTTATCAATATTGATGAGTCTGAAAAGCTAAATATGCTATGTAAGCTCTTTGAGTCTGTTTCATTTGAAGCTCTGAAAGATCTGTATGAAAGATGTAACAAAGACATAGACTGGGCCACAGGTCTGCTGTTAGACTCTGATGAAAAGTTATGCAAAGATGTTGATACTGAATGCTTTCAAGTGAGAGAAGCTGAGCCAGTTGTTGCAGACCTTGATTTCAAGGCAAGTACAAACTATGGTGAGAATCTCAAAGACTGCGAACAAATGCCACAAATAATTGGGGCTGGTGATACCTCTGAGCCTTCAGAAGACAAGAACTCATCACTCAGCATTGCAGAAAATAGGGCTACCAAGGCAACTATGACAGATGCTGATGTGTCTGACTCGTTGACTGCTACCTCATTGAATGATTCAGCAGAACCAAAGAATTCTGGAGATGCAGCCCCTAGAACTGACGCAGGCAGCGCAGCAGCAGGCGTCATTGAGCCATCCGTTTCAGGAAAGCAGAAGATAGAGTCTGAGAGTCCTGTTGAAGAAACTATAAATAAGCCATCAGTCTCACAACTTGATGCAGGTTTATGTATACCCATGGCTTTGCCTCATGGTCCTAACACAACTTCTACCAATTTGAAATTTGAATTAAATAACGAGAGTGACAGTAACCCTTCAGAAAGCAATGCAGAGAATTCCAAAGTGACTGCTTTGTTACTGGAAATGGATCATGCACCTCTGGTGGGTCCTAGGAGTGATAAAGAACTGGAGACAGGTAAAGAAACCCAGGGGAGTTCCAGGGAGATATGTGGTAAAGAAGAAATTGAAACTCCAAGCTGGGATGAAACTAAAGCCAAGATACAAAGCCCTGTACCAGCATCACGTGCAACCTTCAATATAGATTGCCTAGAACTAACATTACCTCCTGAACTGGCACTCCAACTGAAAGAAATATTTGGGCCTGTTGGCATTGATGCAGGTATGGGCATAATTATATCCATATTTTTATGAAAAAAATCAGTTTGGGTAAGAAAACCTTTCTTCCTTTGCCTGTGCTTTTTTCCCTTCATGCTTGATTTTTAGGGAACAGATTTGCACAATTCGTTGTGATACTGTTGCTTGCTTTTGTTAATCCAAAAATGGAACTGAACTAAGCGTGGCAAAAAATATAAATGCAGTAGTGCTACCTTCTGCCTTTGTCTTTTTGTATATGCACGTACTTTAAAAGCATAAGAAAATATATTGGCTTATTTGCATTTTGAGCAACAGGCCTTTGAGCTTATATTCAAACTCTGAAGGGCTATTAGGATGATGAGGAAGATGCAAATTATGACTGGTTAGAAAAAAACAAAGGAAAAAGAAAGCTTTAGGCATCAGTTAAATTGGGAAAGGAGAAGATGCATGGTTTAGAGAGAAGATAAAGTGTGGCTATACTTAAAAGATGAAACAGACTAGTCTGCTGAGAGACTATGATGAAGGAAGCCATAAGCAGCTTGAACATGCATGACAAAAGTTAAAGACTGATAGAAAAAGGAAGAAAAGAAAACACAAGGAATATATAGCTTGTTTGTTTTCTCTCTTTTTTTTTTTTTTTTCCTTTTTTCTTTTTTTTCTCTTTTTTCTCCTGAAGATTACTTGATGTGAAACCCTGGATACCTGATTTATTGGTGGGTTTGACTGCTGGCCTCTTTGCCTTCCATGCCTACCTCCTCCAAAAAAAATGTTCATTTTTGATAGCAGAAAGGTGTTTTATTGTGTCTGAAATATGCCCTGCCTTTTTATTTGATACATATGTACTTCTTGCCCTTTTATTTTTGAAAGGGTGAGAAACAATATCAGAAAGTTCTTTTAGGGAAAAGATGTTTCATTATGATACCATGATAATTCCTGCCGTTTCCTTTAGAATTAGGGGGGATACTTGGAGTTTGCTTCTCTGAGTTTGTGTGTTTGAAAGGAGCGATGTGACTGATGTTGGGCAGTGGCGAGTATGTTGTGTTACATAAAACATACATTGTGGATTGCAATAAGGTAGGGGGAATCACAGTTTCATGAACGAAACTGTGGTCGTAAATTAACAGTGGCTTTGTAAAAGAAGGTTCTGCTAGAAAAATGGAAAAAAGGAGGAAAAAATTTAGTTGTTCAAGTAGTCATATTTCAACAAGATACAATTAACGTTAACTTGTTTTTTCCTACCCTTTCTGAGTTTTTGAACACCAGATAATGAATTCTGTGTGGAATGCTTTTTTTTTTTTAACTTGGCAATTGCTGAAGTTTTTTTCAGGAATGACAGTTTGTGCAGAATCTCCAGAATTCAAATTAGTAAGTCTAGGCTACTATACTTTAACTGCTTAGATAAGGTTTTATAGAATGCTTTAATAAATGTATTTTCTTTCTTCCATAAGGATCACTAACTGTTGAGGATTGTGTGGTTCATATTGATCTGAAYTTGGCAAGAGTGATTCATGAAAAATGGAAAGAATCTATTCTGGTTAGTAGATTTCTTGCTTATGATACGGTATGGCATGCTTGTGCTTTGTCAGACCATTTGTTTCCTTATGTGTTGGTCTAAATATGCAAGATACTTGTATCTTTGCGAGAACAATGATAAAATACAATAGTAGTTTGTAAAATATGTGGAGTATATCAGCATGTCACAATCATCAGAGCTGTTGAAAGACAGTTTAAGGGATGAAGAAACTGTGTGTCTTGAGTGCCTCATCACGAAACCAAGATTCTTAAAAAAGAAGGATCATAATGCAGTATTTCACTACAAGATTGATCAAAAATTCCCCTGGCCAAAAATCATTAGTGGCTTCTTGACATGTAAGAGGAGTTCTTTTATGAATAATTATGTATACAAAACATCTCCATGTACATTAATTGAGAAGAGTTCTCTAACCTCCATTCCTTCATARCCTTATGAAACTGGGAATGCTTTGTGGCAAAAGTTTTGTTTGGTTTATTTAATTAAGGTTATGAAATCTTAGCAGTGGGGCATGTTCCTCTAGTTCAATGTGTTCTTGGAAAGATAGTCTATCTTTTAAACTTCACTTTGTAATTATTTTTCTTAAATATATTTCTTTTAAAATATCCAATCTTTGAGAAATACCATGAGACATTGTTTTGAAGCTGGTTTACTTAGAAGCTGACACTTCTGAAGTGAAGTTTCAGTACAAAATTTGTAGCTTACTTATAACATTCATGGTTTTACTATTTTTATTTAGAAGCGTCAGAGGAGAGATGAATCGTGTAAGTTGTCTGCAGAGGGTATGTTATGTATTTCTCTTAATTGTAAAAAATACTTCAATAAGGTTGCAAATATTCTGTCTATTGAAAAATGATGGATTCATTTATTAAGCTAAGCCCTTGGTTCCATTTACCATTTTCTTACAGAGGTGTGGGCGGAAAAAGAAGTTAATTACAAGCAGAATCACTAGTCCCAGGTAGATGCAAGCAAAAAGCCTATCATTTTGTGTACTTCAGAGAACTTAAAGAGAAGCTCCGGCTGTTTGGTAGGACTTCTGTAATCTCTGTGGGAAGAAAAGGTGTGGCCAAAGAATTACTAGCAGAGTAAGATTTCTGCATGTGAGGGAAGGAGGTCGGGAATACAACATTCCCATGTTGTTGTCCTTGTCAGAGGAATTGATTGTAGCAGGAGGATGTATGTCCTTGTTCAAAAAGTGTTAAAATCTCTAGCAACTTAGTTTTCATTCAGCTCCTAGAAGTGTCCCTCTACAGCAGAACCCCACTACTCTTGCATGGGACCTGAGTGAAGACTTGGATTGCAATGTGGGTGCAAATGCTCCACTCGAACGACCAAACAGTGCTGTTAGCATTAACTCGTAGAAGTGTAAAACCAGATTGTTATGCATCTGACTTTTAGTTGTAGAGGAAAGGCAGGTAAACATGTAAACACATGAGTCAATAATTCTCTTATAAAAGCAAACAAACTTCCTCACTGAAGGTATGTGCAAGGTAGTTTACAGCTGTAAGATATGTCTTGGTTCTTGAAAATTTGGTGAGGGAGTTTGATGGTTTTGCTTTTATTTTACAAAATAGATAAAGATGATCAGACAGTTTTCGGAAAATAGAAGTGAGGAAGGTGAAAACAGTGTGTTGTTTTCTGTTTTAGCATTAATAATATTGTTTTAACAAAACCCAAACCATCTAGGTTGAAAAACTTATCTTAATCATTTTGGCTTTGCTTGTATAAATAAGCTAATCATTGTTTTATTTGTCACCTCATTTTTATTGCTTTTGAAGGTCCTACTGTGATTCGGCAGATAGATACAGATGACTCAGAAATGCTGTTATCTCAGAATGCAGACAGTAAAATACAGAAGAAAAAAATGAGCTGGGTTTCAGGCTCATCTAAAGACATACAGACTAAAAAACCAGCAACGTCAGACGTTTTTCCTTTTATGGATCACTGGAATGCTCAGATTCAGAAAGTTTCTCTCAGACAAATAATTTCCGAAGAAATAGCTATGCAGGAGAAACAGGACCTGGTATGGATAGCACCAGTTTTTTATGCAGTTTAAATTTGTTACTATTAATGAAGCAGAATATGTCTTATCTGGTGACTCATCTTTGTACTGCTGATTACAGCCTGAATTCGTGAGACAAATGCATGCCAATTAGTATTGTTGATTACTGTGATACAGGAGTTCGCTTGTGGTAGATGTTTCTGTTTTAAAAATTAAATCTCATTTTAAAATGTAATATTTTGATTGTTTCACAAACAGATCATGGTGCGTTTCACTATACAGGTTAGCATTTGTGTTTGGTTGAGTTGTTTTTTGATTGCTCACCTAAAAACAAAGATCAGTGTGATTTCCCACACTTTTTATTGGGAAAGTGATATCAAAAATAGTTCTTAATTAGCTCCATGCCTTGTTTGTTTAGAAGTGGATTGAATTGATTTTAATTTTTTTTTGTAAGGAGAAGCCACAACATTCCTAACAGATGAGACATTAAAAGAAGTACTTGAGGTTAATCTCAAACAGGTTTCTGTACCCACTTGTCAGAAAATAGTAATTTTTCAAAAGATTTTTATTAATACTGTATCTTCCACACAGTTCCCATGCCCTGTCTGGTTGGCGTGTGCATAATACTGCCCTCTACTGCCCGGCAGTTGTTCAGAACAAGCATTTTTATTGGTAATTGTCTCTGATAAGTAGCTGTCCTAAAAAAGAGGAGCTTTGTTTCTACTGGTATAGAAAGTTGGATGGATTAGCCTGTACTTTGAAAGAATGGCTTGTGGATTCTTTCTTTGAACTGCATGTATGTGGCTTACTGATAATAACAACTGTGATGTCCGCAGCTTTATTTTCAGTTTAGATTCATGGAGCTTGGCTTTGTTTTGACCACTTTTTTTTTTTTTTTTTAAATCTGAATATTGGAATGATCAGTCTGATCTATTCTGGGCTATAATTATGTTTTCTTCTCAGCATGACTTCACAAATATAAATATTTATTACAGTACAGCTTCAGATACACCAAAACAAAATTGTTTACACTGTTTAATAATAAAATGTTGTTTCAACCCCAGGCCTTCAATATAGAGTAGAGAGGTGGACTTTGCACAAGCTTAGCATTGGACTAGATAGACTAGCAGGGAATGCATTCCAAAACTTAAATTCCTCCTAAAAAAATCCTTGTTTTGCTTTTGTCCAAGTTATGAGGGGGCTCCAGTAGAGTCACTGCAAATGACTGCAGAGTACTGCAGTGGTGTATAGCACAACTCACCTGTCCCTATTTTATTCTCATCAAATCAGTGTTGCAGGCTGATATTGGCATGTTGTCATTGCTGTGGGTGCATAACTACTGAGTAGATATTTTTTGAAATCTTAACAAATAACAGTAAAGTTGGATTGCCTCCACTGTTACTATATTTTGTTCTAATCAAGAACTTGTAGTATTTTTCTTTTGTCTTCTGGGTAGAATCGTGTTCCTTCTATGGCTAGAAAAGACTGTGCAGCTAAACTAAAGGAGAAGCAACTTTTTCAGATGTTTCCAACTATTAATCAAAATTTCTTAATGGATGCCTTCAAGGACAACAAGTAAGAAATCTTTAAAGTTCTTTGTAAAAATGGTACTCAGTAACACTCTATAGTGCACAGTTACTGCCTTAAATATTGAGTTAAGATACTGCTAAAGAATGTCTTTTTCCAAACTAGCACACTATTTGTAGATCTAATAAAGGCAAAACTAGCTGGTCTTAAAAGCAAAAGGGGCATAAAAACTGTATGTGTAGACTTGCTTGGTTTTTTTGGGAGTAGACAGTTTCTCTCATTGGCAGAAAAATGTCTCTGGCTATTGACCTCTGACTGACCATCAGTGGAACTGCCTATTTGCTCTAGAGCTGAGGTTTAAATCAAGTGGGAGAAATTAGTGGGGATGGTAATAGTGGGTTCACAGAAAATGGCATCTGCCCAAGAGGAAAACTACCGTCACCTGATGTTAGCTGTGAGTACTTCTCTGGTTACTACAGCAGCTCTGAAGGAATGAGCCATCTCTCCACCTCTTCCTGCTGACATTCTCTTTCTCTTTTCTGCATTATATTTCTGGGGTATGTGGCTACCTTCTTAAATCCAAGTTCCTGAGAACTGAACTTTTTTCCAAGAGAAACTTCTTTTTTCATTCTTGGCCAATTGAATATCTGTCTCTACATGTGGGTTTGCATGCCTACTTGTCAGTCTTTCTGCTTGTCCAGGTTGTATCAAAACCCTTCCTTGTGGGATGTTTAAAATACATCCTTCATCCATCTCTTGTTTTTCACATTCTAAATTCTCTTCCTAGTGTTGCCTTTCCCAAAATCTATCTTTAACTTTTGATCAGTCTTCCTCTTGTCTGCTTGCTGAACAGCAAGAAGAGTAAAGAAGAAAGAGGGCTTATTAGAAATCTGATGGCAACTGATGTCCTATTCTTATTTAATTAAATTTAATAACAAAGCTTGACTGGAAATACAAGGATTTTCCTGCATAATGGTTTCAGAAGACTGAGCTAGTTTTAAACTAGTTTGTACTATCTAACCCTGACCAGAGAAGATTTAAGATAAAGTAACTTATCCAGCCCAAAAAGCAGTGTTTACTTCTAAACTAATGTCTGTTTGATTAAGGTAGGATGCAGTTTACTTTAGTATTTTGTTGTCCTTTTAATAATCAAGTGCCCCTCAATTATGTTTCAGTCAACCAAGACTGCATGTGTGTTGATGCCAGTAATGCAGTACAGTGAGTCTGCAAGCCTTTTTGTAATAAGGTGGAAAATTCCATTCCAGTGCTTTATTTCCATTGTCATCTATTTCTGTAACAATATAAAGTTTTGTACTATGCATTTTAATAAATGTAGCAGCTATTAATGTATTTGTAAAGTCACAGATTTTACTTATCCTTTACAGCTACTCTTTAGAACAAACTGAACAGTTTCTGAACTGTGTTCTGGAGGCAGATCCTGTAAAAACAGTTATAGCTCAAGAAAGTGTTCAGCAAAATGAAATTGTTTCTTCCTACAGTGCTGCAAAGAACCGGGAGAAGAAGGTATTTTTATTTTTTTTAAAAAGTAGTTACAAACATACCCAAAACTATGTTAATGAAAACACCCTACAATGCATACTTAGCTTCAACATTGCAAATTCCTACAGGCAAAAAAAAGTAAGGAAGAGGATGATCCTTTGAGTGAAATATTTCAAGAATTTGAGTATCCACAATATGATGATTTAAGAGCAGAAGCTTTTTGTCACCAGCAAAAGAGACAGGAATGTTTGAAAAAGGCTGGGGAGGCCTATCGCATGGGTATGAAGCCTGTGGCAGCATTTTATGCACATCAGGTAAATGTAAATATTGTGCTTTTTGCCTGAATTTAGAGAGGTACTTAAATACTGAATTGGAAGTGATCAGAAAAACATTGTGCCTACTAGAGTTGATAAATTTGCTCAATTACTGTTCCCTATGTAAGTGTTATATTGAGAATCACCTTACAAGTAAACTCCCTTTCACTAGTAATGATACTGATACAGGAAGCTAATGTAACCAAATTCAGTGCAACACCTCATGAAAGATGATATTTAGTGCTTAGTCACACATGCTCATTTTCTCATAGATCTCACTTCTCGCATCCACATACTCGTAGGCACCAAGATTTGTGTGGTCTGGCCAGGTTCACTCGTGTGAATGAACTGCAACAATCATCAGTTTTCGAATCCTCTGTATGTCCCTTGGGTTCATCTTAATTGGTGAAGAACTGTTTTTAGACACGTCTTTTGTGCTTTTTAGGAGTCAGACAAGTATTAAGATGTGATTTTTTGCCTCAGAATCTTGCTTGCTTCATCCTCCATAAATCTTGGGCAAGATTGCTGCCTGCTGTCTTTGCTTCCTCATTCTGACTGTCTTTATGGCTACAGTCTGTCTTGGGTTGGGATAAATGTGGTGTGGTATGCCATGCTTTTTGCCTTCCGTCTGGTTTTGGAGTGTAGATCTGCTGCTGATCAGTCTTGTGTGCTCTGGCCTTGGAGCACAGGCTCTCTGGTCTTGATTTGAGCACATTTCTTGGTATATACAGTTTGATTACTGTTGATCATTGCTGTTGATCATATTCTTGATTATAAGTATCAACTGTTCTTGTAACCGTTCCTATATGTTGGTTTCTTGGTGCCTTCACACGAGACCCTTCCATTCACACTTCATTCAGACCACTCTTAAAAATTCTGTTACAAATATCTTCAAAGGCGGTAGCTTTTCCCTGATCTAATAGCGTGTAAAAATTCGGTAAGAATTCACATTATAGAAGCATTTAATTCTAAACTATGAATTGCATTGTGACAGAACAAAAATGTAATAATGAATCACTTGAATTTGCTTATTATCTTAAAAAAGCTTTCATGCAATTGGTATAACGTATCACTCAATGTTTAGATTGTTACTATACATGTAGGAAATATTGATTATTGGTCTTTATAATGAACTCTTTATGTTCTTTGTTTATATATTCTTGAAGTTTGGAGAGATTCTAAACAAAGGTCTGCATGATTTCAAATAGAAATGTAATTTGAAGTCCTGTCTTACTTTTGTTCGTAGCCATAACGACAAGTACAATCTGGAAATTTATTATATATTTTCTTTTAGGCAATAAAAAGGAAAACTAAGCTATCTTTATTAATGAAAAATACTTTATGCTTAGTGGCCTTAGCCTGTCTTGGGAATCCTCTGCAAGTGAGAGTTATGGGGCTGGTGTCTCTGGTCTGACACTAATACACTTCAGATGATCCATTTTAAGAAAGTGTAAGACAGACTCTCACTTCTGTTCTCTTGATCCCTTGTCAGTCCAATACCTGGAGTTAAGTCTTCCATTCCTTTTCAGACTGTGCCTACAGGTCTTTGAAGACATAATTTGTTGCTTCAGTCTCTCAGATACTATCACTGCAAGGTTCATGGGAAACAGTTGGTATTTGTTCACTGTGTAATGTGAATAACACTGTACTGCTCCTTGCCCCTAATTCCAGTAGGGACTGTATTAACCTTGTCAGTCATAAAAGATCTGTCAAAAATATTAGGAGGGATAATAGGCTATTATTTAAAAAAAAAAAAAAAAAAAAAAAAAAAAAAANAAAAAAAAAAAAAGTGTTTGCCCTTGGCTTGTCTGATTTTTAGGGATTGTGTTCAGAAGAATTAACCTCAACTATAACACTCAGCAGGTTTTTCCTGGGCTGTTGGGCAGTTTCTCTGACATTGTTTCATTAAACTTTTAGCAAAATACTTTCAGAAAGTAAAATTCTATTGTTAGGATAATAAATCTGAAAATCAGCATGGACTGTAACTTTTTAGCTTATGTAAAGACTTTATGGTTTTGTGCCTCTTCTGGCTTCTTTTCTTTCTTGTAAGGTTTTTGCTATAATTTCTTCTTTGTGCTAGCTTTGAGTAGTTTCTTAAGAACAGATTTCATGAAATCTCCTTGTGAGTAGGTCTCACTGAGCCTCTTCCAGAAGTTCTGTTGCGATTATAAATTTTACTGCTTCAAACTGTGAGCTAAAAGCACCCTGCTAGTACTGTCATTTTGAACCCAATGACCAGTGTGGAGCTTAGATTATGTCTCGGCATGTAATAGTTGCTGTGCTTATGAATAAAGGGTCGCCTTCATGAGCAGAAGATGAAAGAAGCCAACCATGCTGCTGCTGTGCAAATCTTTGAGAAAGTAAATACTTCCTTGCTGCCTATGAATGTCTTGGATCTGCATGGTCTCCATGTGGATGAAGCTGTGAATCAATTGTCCAGAGTGCTGCAGGAAAAAAGTGAAGGTAGGAATAAACTAATAATTCCTGTCCCCGAAAGTTATTCCCCTCATTTTCTACTAAGAAATCATGATATATGGCAATATCAGATGGAATGAATGTAATTTAATAACATGTGAAAACAACTGGCTTTTGTGTTGTTTTATTTTCAAAGTTCCCCTATGGAATTGTTTTTCTCTGACATGGCAAATGATTCTTTTTGCTCTCTGTCTTGCCTGCCCTCCCCGCGCCCCCGTGCTGCTTTGTAAATCTTCCTTTTCCTTCTGTTTTATCCTTTACTTTTATTTTTTTATTGAAGACTTGATCTATCCTTCTTGGCACTTTTAACAGAGGTGGTAATGCAAACATTTGTGTCATCTTTGCATTGCTTTGTCAGAACTATGTTGCTTTTTTAATCTTTAAAGAAAAATCATTATGTTGGAATTCTAACCACAATGATTATATTGGCTTCAACTTTTACATTAAAGTGTGTGATTTGAGCTGTCTTTCAGTAACTTCCATATTGATTTGTTAGCAGGATCTCTTGAGATCAGAATACTGCTGCTTCCATAAATGTCATTTTGTGCAGTTTTCCTTGAGGGCTTGTTTTTTCTCCCAATGGAGTGTTCAAGTACTTCATGAGTGTTCTTTCTGTAAAAAGATACATTTTCTGCGTTATTAGTTTACCCTATAAATTTAAGAACACTGGGAATGCTTTTATAAGAAATATTTCTTACGCAAGGTACCACTGCACAAACCTAATTTTTTGAAACAGCTACTCCACACAGTAGAAACAAAAGTGTTCAGTGGGGCCTTAGATAATCCTTTTATTTCAATATACATCAGAGATAATTAAATTGCATTATCTTGTGCTATTCCTAAAATGACGTTTGTATACTTTAAGCTGTAACCTAATGCTTTTTAGAGCTAAATTTCCTGAGCTGCACTTACATCAGGAGCCCTGGAATGATGGTAGGGGCTCTCTGTTCAGTCCATTCACCTAAATCTAAAAAAAAGTTCATTTCAGTATGCATACATGGGAAAAAGGGATCAATACCAGGCACTTAGCGCTGGCAGAATTAACAGTAAACTAATATAAAACCCAAATAAAGTTAAGCAACAGAGAGAGAGAGGGTAGTTGAGGAAAGATGTCATGTGAACTGATATTCTCAAACTGGCAAATCTTGGCTTGTTGTGAGAATCCAGTTTAATTTATATTTTTTCCTCTTTTTCAAACTCTTAATCAATTTAGGTTGCTGTGATCTCTGGGAGAAGAGCAATTTCTTTTGTTATCAGGGCTAGATGCCCTAATAAAGCTCATGTAATGTGTTGATCTATTGATTCACGTGTTCCAATGTAGCAGAAGTTAGTCCAAATAAGTGTGACTTAAATGTCAGAAACTGTGTGGATTTTCGTTTTCCTTCTTCTTCCTTTCTTTATCCAATAAAATGTTATTTCTTTATTTACATTAATTTAAGATAAAACATGAAACAATAGAGAGAAGTGTCACTTAAAAATCACCTGAATTACACCCACCTCTTCCAATTTTGCAATTTTAATTTACATCACAGGATGTAAATTCCAAGTGAAGATTAGATGATAGAAACAGTAAAGCTGCTATGAAATTAGAAGGATTTTGTGATGATCACAACATGCATATTGCAAGCAATCTAGATTTAAAAAGCTTTTTTCAGAATATCTTTTTCAGAAGAGGGGGAAAATGGCTGTGTTTATGTAACAGATGCGTAGCCAGCATGGGAAAGCAAAGTTCTAAATCACTAGTGAGAGTCTTCAGAAGAATGGATGGAAAGGTTATACTGAACGCCAAGTCTCTGCTGAGAGAAAATTTTAACTGTTACAATCCCTGCTGTTACAGAGTACCAGCAGACTGGTGGTAAACCGTATCTCTGTGTTATCACGGGAAGAGGAAGCCATAGTCAGGGAGGAGTTGCTCGCATCAGACCGGCAGCTATCAGATACCTCACAAGCCACAACTTCAGGTGAGTTTAGATTTTTGTTACTGATACATTTTTTTCTTAACCCGCATTTAACTAACTGAAAATTGAAGTTAGTTTTAGAATACTGTTAAACTACTAAACAGATTAAGGCAGGTCTGCTGTTTCAGATTAAAGTAGGTCTGCTGTTTCATAAATCCGATGCAATTGTGTGACACAAAACCATCTTATACGGGGCACCTATTAAACGTTAGATTCTTTCCTCTGAGATAGATTAAAACACTATAAATTAAACTTTTCTAACATAGTTTAATTACATATTTCCGTTCAAGGTTGCTGGCTTTACTGTGAAAAGTTGATAATCCTGCTTTTTATTGGTCTCCAATACCTGCTTTAGCTCTCAGCTTCTTAGTGGGACAGCAATTTAGCAAGCCTGGGCTGGCATCAGTGTGTTTGCTGCTTTTTCTTTACAGGAGTGTATGAAGGTGACTGTGAAGGTGGGACTCAGAAATAGCAAAGACTTCCCTTCCCATTTCCTTCTTACTTTCTACAGAAGACAAGGGAGAAAATCTGTTCTGAAAGAAGAGGGAATGAGAGGGGAGCAGGAAAAGAGGAGCAGAATGAATATAACCAAGAATATTGGGCAGCCTTTTTTTTTTTTTTTTTCTTCTTTCTTTCTTTCTTTCTTCCCTTAAAAAAAAAAAAAAAAAAAAAAAAAAAAATAAAAAAATCTTCCTCTTACTTCCTGCTGGTTCCAGCTCTTCACCTCTCCAGACCCTGCAAAATCCTCCTTCACTGTCACATCCAGAGGACATGATGCTGATTTTCTGACTCACATGCACACATACTTGACTGAGAACCTTATCACTTTCCATATGTTTGATGAGGGCTGAAGGAGATGGCATTGCACATAGCTTTCATGTTGAAGCTTCATCTTTTCTCATTTCACAGGTTCACAGAAATAAAACCAGGCTGCCTGAAAGTCATGCTGAATTGAAGGGTTGTCGAGAAGAGAAGAGGAATATAGAAACTGAGGTGTCAGAGTACAGCTAAAAACTTTTTGAACAACTGCAATAGTATTTTGTAATCTGTTTTAAAGGATGATATTTTATTAGAAATGGTCTCAATTTACAGCAAGTGGTTTTGTCAGTATGTTTCCAAGAAAATTTTTGTGTGGAATGGATCCTTTTTTGAACCTGCAAAAAGACGACACTTACAGGATTTGAAGTCTCAGAAATGCAGATTAAGAATTCTGCTGAGCAGTATATGATGTTTTAAAGGGAAGTTAAGGTACAATTTTTAAATATAACTGTTTTCTCAGCATACCCAGTCTATGTGTTTTGACCCTCACACATTTTAATTGCTGTGGATTCTGTGCTTCTAAAACGTAGTACCTTGTACAAAGTTAATTTGTGATTCAGAACTTTGTGCTAAACCCTTCAGAAGAGCACAGGGAAGGTGGGAACTCGGCAACTACTGATATTTCAAATCCAGCTGAGTGCTAAATATTTCCAGGTTTCTTCAGAAGTCTGATATAGTCTTTTTAGTGGTTATTTTGTGACGGGTTGACCAGTTCTATTGTCCTTACTCCATTCTAAACTTCCCCTGATATTGATGGAAGTTGCATATAAAGGACTGTGCATTAAGACCAGCTGTGTGTTTGGTAATTTTGCAGAGTTATTGTGATCTATTAAAGGGAAAATACAACGCTGTAGTTTAATCTCTACTTACACATAGCTAATACTGTAATTTTGCAGGAAATGCCCTTACTTTTTTCAAAATCTACTGGATTAAAAGTGTTTCCTCCTTTATGACTTTTTAAATGGAGCAAATTGAGTACTGTTTCACTTTACAGGTGTCTAATAGTGACGTGTCTTCATTCTGTGTGTATTAAATTTGTTGATTTCCTTGTAGAAAATATGATTGTCTGTGAGACATTTTAAATGTATTTTTAACATCAAAGTGAATGCTAATACTACAGTAGTAATTGCCTAACTGGAAAGTCTGGGAGTACAAAAGTTATTCTGTTGGTGGTGGTGTTGCATCAGCATCTAGAAATACCTGTGTAAAAAACCAAAACAACAACAAAAAAAGCCCCAAACAAAAACCCCCAAAATTAAATATAAACATTTGTACTTTGGCAAGTGTTTTCAGTAAGCAATCGGAACATTTTTGTAATAGAAATATCTTCTAGAATGCATTACTGCTTTTAATTACATCTTTGCCTCTTGAAAGGCATACAAATTTTTTACTGTAAACCATTTAATTTTTGTTGTAAGGCTTTTTCAGAACAGGTATGAGTTGTGTATTAGGAATAATATTAATAGATTAAGGATTAATGGGAGGGTTTTTTCATTTTAAACCACTTTTGCAGTAAATTTTATCCAGGAACTACATGCGCATAAAATTTGTGTATGAATCCATATGTGTGTGCAAGTTCTGCCATTTGTGTGCATGGGTAGTAATAAGAAAGGAACTTCTGTGAGAAAAGCTGTGCACAGAAATAGGTTTCACTTGGAAATGTGTCTGTATAAGTTGCTGACAAACTGAATATCCATATTTACTGTAATATATACACAGTGAATGCAACGTACAGTAGACTTAAAAATGAGTTTGTCATACTTCAACAGATACAATAATCTTTTCATGGTGATTTCAAGTGGAAGAATAGCTTGAATAATATTTAATCAAAGGGACTCTTACTGGAATAATAGACCCTCATAATAAGTTTTATATTTTTTGTGGGTACTTAGTTCATCTGAATTGTGTCCCTTCTCTCTCTCTTTCTCTCTGGGCTGCTCTGGTAACTTGTGGGTGAAATACAAAAGATCTGTGCTCCCCAAACAGCACTAGCAGAGCTGTTTCTGCCACCGCACAATGTCCTGTGCGGTGAAGCCCATGCTCCATCCTTTGTGACAGTGCCTAAAATGGACTGAGATGTCATTTAGGCACTTGGACTTGAGACAGCAGTTCAGACTATCAGCTGTCCAGGGTTGCAGATGCTAGAATTGCCTCAGCGGAGCTAGGATCTTTCTTTTGGACCAAGGAACTTCCTTCTGCTCCTGAACAGGTTTTTCCTCAGTTCTACTGTTTATAATGAATGGAGGGGCAGCTCTTTAAAGCATAGTCCCTGTTGGTTGGCCCCGGGTAACTGAGTTGCCCAGCAAAGGTTCCAGTGTATGCTCAGAAGTGTCGCATGTTGAGCTGCTGGGTGCCCAAGCCCTACAGCGACGTGCTTGTAAACAGGGAAGTGCCAACACTTCTGGTTGTTTTGGAGGGGGCCTGATTCACTCAGCATGTTCATACCATTCCCAACATGGACAAAGACAGCTTAGATTTCAGTTCAAAAGACAAGCAGAAAAAGTTGTTTTCTTGCCCATCTGTTCATCATAATCTAGTTGTTGTCAAGTTTACGCTGGAGATGAGAAACACAGCTTTTTACCTTCTTCTGGCCTAGCAAGGGGACGACAATTGCACTTGACTCTCACTTCCCCTGAAAACGCTCTAACCAGCGTGCTCAGGAGTATTCTTGAAGTCGCCACTTCTTGAGCCTCTTTCAAAATTGCCACTGCAAGCTAAAAATGCAAGATCAAGGGGGCAAAAGAGATTAAAGAATAAAAAGTGCATAAACAATCTCTGGAAGAGGGCTAGGACTGTTCAGAAAAGAAGCTGTTCCCAGTGAGCTTCAATGTCCCTCCATATTATTTTTTCATCTCTTAGTCCTATTTGGTTAAGTGCATAAAAAATGTTCAGGGCAAAACCTCAGCTCCACCCCTTATTAGGAGAGTTTGTTTTCTCCAGTCTGTCAAGGTCAGCAGAGGAGTACATAGCTTAAGAGCAGTTTGGAGTACTTTTCTCTCTCCCTCTCTCCATTGCCCCTTTGGCTACAGGTTGAGGTTCACTAAGGTACTCTGAATACCCTATCTGGTTATAGGTTGATCATTCGCCTAGTATAAATTGTTTGATTACAGGCTGAACTTTGATGGAGGACGATGGTTTAAAATCGTAACATGGGCAGAACCAGTCTTGCCTTTATTGAAGTTAGTGACAGAGCCTCCGTCAGCTTCAGCAACTCAGGGTGAGGCACTGCAGTTCCAACTTGGAGAAAATAGGATGAGCTCAGCCTTTTTCTTCTGTAGGAGCTTAAGCATGTGCTTAGAAGCTGTGCTGGGCTGGATACAAAATGGAGCAGAAGATCAGTGCACAGGGAGAAAGAAAGCAGACTTTTATTAGTAAGGATCTCCATGCCTTCAGCTACTTGCCAAACTGTCCAGAAAAAAACCACTGGACTTCTTGTATTTCTTTGACTGTTTTTGTAATGTATAGTGGGATGAATTATATCAAATATAATTGTTTCAAAATGGTATTTCAAAGTAGGTTACAGTTTAAAACTTTCAGCTTTTCTGATGTCTTTTGCAGTTACATCAGTGAGAATCCTGAGGTATTGTGTAAATTCTGTATCATCTTATACTTTTGATTAAAGTAGCACTTAGCAGTATTGTCACCAGCACTCTGAAATAATGTGCGACTGTTAAAATACCTATTTTGTGTACCACTTTTTATTAAATTCTTCAACAGCATGTGATTGTGATGACTGGTAGCCTTTAATATGTGACTTTTGGTTTCTTTTTTACAAAACATTTTAACATTTATCCCAATTTTTCATTTAGGAAAATAATCTTTTTTTTAATACAAAATCTAATGCTTGTGCTAGCATTGATGAGTAATCTTACAGTAAAGAAAAAAAAAAAGGCTCAGAGGTGCAATGAAGTTGTTCTCCTAAGTAATGTGAGTGTTTAAAAATATATTTCAGTTGATTGTGAAAGTAGTAGGGCAAAAGTGATTTTTTAAAAAAAGATTTCAAGATACCTTAATAATACTTTAATGACTTTGGCTTTTGCTTTTAATAGTATGTGGTACACTTTTATTTAAACTTAATGTTTTTACAGGCCTGTTGAAGGACACCTCAGGCAAAGTTTAACTGGCATTTTTTTGTGGCTGTTGGAAACCATTGTGACTTGGGAATCCCCTTTTAAACAATGTCCAGATGCTCTAGTCATAACCTGCAACATCACTACAACTAGAACATCTGGAACATCACTGTTGTGAATATGTACAGTGTCGGGGAAGATCTTTACATGCTTAGCAGAACATGTATTCTAGAAGGTTTTACTTGAGGCGGTGAAATGTAACCAATTTGTTTTTTAATCTTGCCACAAAATATGGTGGGTAGACAAGAGAATAATTTCATTGTTGGTAATGGCAAAGAAAGATCATCATAAATGTAATATGAGAAATTATACATAGACTTTACATTACTGATGCTTATGTCTTCAAATGCAACTCACATTTCCAGAATAATATTGCCCTCTTTGCAGAGCTGAGGAGATGATACAGTATGAACACTGTAACAAAGAAGAGTTCATTGACTTACCACAATTCCCAAGTATCATGTTCTCTTAAAAAAAAAAAACCAAACCAACACACAAAACCCAGCCAAAGCCCAACTGTTCATGCTATTTCAGCTAAATAAACTGTGCAGAGGATTAAATGACTTATATGTGAATATGCATGTGAAAAGACCTAGTATTGCAGCTACCAGTTGTTAAAGCTGTTAGGACCAGTACATTGGAAGATATCAATGTCTATTTTTAAATTAAAATAAAAAATGATTTTTTTATTTGTATAAAGTTGTAATTTTGCTGTTAACTATAACTTTCATTTTTTACTGAAATACAATTTTGTAATTTGCATTTAGAATTTCTAACATGAAAAGGAATTTACAAAATCTAGTTTAATAAAGGATTTTTGCCACAAGTATAGCCTTCTGTCTTTCCTTGGAAGACTACATTTCAGCTTGTATCAAATTTTGTCAAATAGTAGTCTTGGAGTTCTGCATGAAAGCCACTTGCCTTGACTTCAGGATACCATCTGTAGGGAGATGAAGCAACCATCTGCAGGTGTAAAAAGGAACAGATTTGTGGTCTGATTTTAAGTGTTTCGAGTGGGAGCTGAATGCTCACACTACTGAAAATGAGGGTCATGGTTTCAGATTTTCTTTTGGCCTGAAGTAGCTGAAGAGATGCTGTTCAGGCCTAGCTTATTTTGTGGGAGAGTGAGGGCAGTGGTGTATGTCAAGGGGACGGGCAGGTATGACCACTGTAAAGATGAGAGTTTGGGGGATGGAAGTGTTCTGGATAGACCTCATTTAGCAAGACCCCATTTAGCAAGACCCCTTAGGTCAGAGGCAGTGACGGGTCAGATCCTGAGGAAGCACAATCACTGTATCATTGTGGATTCAGAGCTAGTAAGCCTGGCTTTTCCCAAGCCTGCTCTGTGCAGATGAAGTGCAGATATTCCTGTGTCATGTTCCTGGAAGTGTGGAAAGACACCTGAGAGCAAAGTGCTAGCTAAAGTCCAGCCTATTTTATTAGCTCAGGTTGAGGACAACTGGCTTCGACCTGAGTTAACTCCTGCAGAGTTATTCCTATGACTTCATGGCCTTGTAGCTTGGATAGACTGCAGAAACAAGCCAGGTTTGTGGCTTGCACAGCAAAGCCCTAACTAATAAGCTGTTCAAGAGAGCAGGGAAAACAGGTTTTGGGAACACATGAAAGCTTGGCAGATGCTGGCTTAGATCTGACATGGCTGATTCTGAGCCACAGCTACTAGACCACAGAATCGGTGAATGTCTGGTTGGTTGTGGGCTCCTTACTTACAGGACTCCGTGCTCTGGCAGCGTGGCTCAAGGTCCAGCTTGGGGATTAGTCTCTCAAATTGTGTTTTAAGGTGGAGGTACTGCTACTAGACTTGCCTTCTCTTTGGGGGCAGGACAGCAGTTCAACGTGGAGACACAGCTTGACTCCTACCCTTGCTAAAACAGTCCATCCTGATTCACAGCTGCTGTTTCAGTTCATGCCCTTATTTCCTCTGTGTGCTGGGCTAGCTCTGAGCTCCTCTCTGCTTGCAGCTCAACAGCGCTCTGGGGGTTTCTGAGAGTACTTCTCCCTATTTAAATCTGAGAAGTGGAATATTTTAGTCTGTCCTTACTTATGGAAATGATTTGAACTTTAAGGCTGAAAATTGAAGTGTGGTAAAATAAAAATATTGCTTGAGGCAAACAGATTTTCAGCCCAAATCATTAAAGTACAGTTAAAGGTTTTGTCTGCTGGTGGAATGCATCGGGTAGCTCGACAATAGGTGGTGCCCTTGCCAATGGCATAGAGCGATGGGGGCAGCAGCTTTT
Source organism: Phoebastria nigripes (assembly GCA_035582835.1). Lineage (NCBI taxonomy): Eukaryota > Metazoa > Chordata > Aves > Procellariiformes > Diomedeidae > Phoebastria > Phoebastria nigripes. The sequence continues at coordinate 374,701 of JAYKAV010002020.1, read as the reverse complement.
ACTGTGCCCTTACCAGAGCTGTTGTTTCTCTGTATGACGTGCACTAAAGGATGTTATTACACATCACGTGCTGTTCGTTTCTTCCTCAGAGGGAGAATACTGTATTCGGAGTATTGTTTTGGTGACTTTTTTTTCTTCTTTACAGATGGGTGGGGTAGAGTTTGTTTTCAAAATATACTTGCTGCTCTATGCTAAAGATGGGCAAGACAAGTTCATTTTGCACTCAGATTTGAAGATGATAATGTTGGGGTTTCTCCTTTAGCTACCCTGTGTTATTTTTTGTAGGTTAGTTGTCTGGATGCTTGGACAGATCAGTCTGTTCGGAGACTGACACAAAGACATTGTACTGTTTGGTGAAGTCCTGTGCCACTGTGGGTGTTCTTCTTGAAAACCCTCGTGGGGAAGGACCCTCTTGGTGTTGCTTGACTTTCTGCATCACAGGCCCTGGCTGGGCTAGCAATGGCTTCTCATTAGTTGCCATCATTAATTGTGTGAGATAGGTCAGGAGATAAAGTTCCCTTTTTCCTATAGCCTGAGTGGCTTCTACATGGTGTGGAGCTGGGAGGTGCTGTCTTCTGAGGATTGGCTGAGAGTGCCTTTCCCATAAACAGGGCCTGTGTTTGTCCTGAATGACAGTTAGGAGCTTTGGCTTTCCAGGAGTGTGGCATTTAGCAGCTGTTTCTTGGTAAGGAAGGGCCTTCCTTACCAAACTCATGGTGCCCCTTTCCCCTCTCCACGCTTCTGCCAGATCCAGGAATCTTTACCACCCCTGGGCCCAGTCTGCCCTGTGTCCCTGAGTGCTGGAAAGCCCTTGGGATGCTGAATCAGGTCTGCAGCCTTTCTCTCCCACACCTCAATGGAAAATACATCAGGGAGATGGTGAGGGAAACCATGGGGCACACAGATACCCTGTAAGCTGTAAGAATCTTTTGGGGAGGATCTATGGAGGCATGTGGATGGGCCACATCTGAGGGGGCATGTTGCCAGGTGCAGGCACAGGCCCTGAAAGAGCTGTGGAGAAGGTTGGCTACTGGATCCAGAAGTCAACCACTACCAAGAGACTGCTGTGATGAAGAAGAAAGGCCTATTATAGCATGAGGGGCTTTATGCTGGAGGATGGATGGTGGCATGGAGTAGGGGCACACCAGTGAATTGAGAGGATGGCAAATACTAGAAGGGATCTGCAAAAGCTGATAGGGAACGGTGCAGTATGGCAGGTGGGCAGTGCAGAGGTGTCTGGGAGACCCTGAGGCGCTGCAGGACCATGTAGTAAGGTACCATGCATGGATGGATGGGGCACTACTGCTGGGGCAGCCCATTTCCCTCAGCTCCAGCAAAGCAGCGCTGGTGTATCCAAACCAGCATCTCAAAGCAGACTGTCGCTGGGACACACCATTCGGAGGTCTTGCTGAACTAAATGTAGTAGATAGGGCTCAACATCCTGCAAGCGACTTGTTTTGGGTCGCTCAGGTTTTGGGTTTTCTTTTAGCTTTTTTTATGTAGCTTTCATATTTTAAGAATGCTACGGATCTTTGTCTTGACTGAGACAAAAACTGTGTTGCAGACTTTGGGGGTGGGGAGGACTGGCAGTTTTGGTAGCTTTTCGGTGAACAAATGGGGCTTTTGGTGTCTGTTCCACGATGGACATTTAGGCAATCCCTGCCACTTCAGGGTTTGAAAAAGGCAGCCATGTAGTCCCAGTGCCACCAGAGGTCCCCAGGGCCTGAGACCCTTGTGCTGTCGTGCTATGTGATCTTTAACTCAAGCTGCCGAAACAGAAAGGACTGCGGGGAGCACAGGATAAAAGCCACCATCTTGCTTTCCTCCCTATTGTCCTAAGCTGTTTCGTGTCCTCTGTCATGGCATTGGGTCTAAAACTAGATTTGTGTACTCCTTGTGAGATAGGGAACGTTTTTTCATATGGCTCAGGAGACATCTTACATGACTTGGGGAGCACTAAAATAATAGTAAAAATATTAAATGCTGATCCATTTCCTTGGTGTGATCAGGATGTGATATCTGCGACTTTCTTTGGGCAGTAGGACATCTGAGTGTGGTAGTGCTGCTATGATGATTGGTCTTTCTAGAAGCTTGGTAAGCAACTGTATGGATCATTATTATTTTTGTGTTATCTTGAGAAAYGGGACCCTCCTCCATGGCTGATCGTATACACTGGACAGGAGAGCAAGCAATGGATATCCTCTGCCTGTACCACAAATTTAATCAGTTTGGTCTGTAATTGGAGGAATGGTAGTCCTGTCGGGTTGGGCGGTGGGAGCTCCGCATAATGGTGTTTGCTCTACGTCGGCTAACTCACAAGGCATTGCCTCGCATTCCCACCTCTAAGTCAGGGTAAAAGTAGTCTTCCTCACCTGTGTGTCCTTCTTGCCTTTCCAGATTATCCCCTTTTACTATCTGTGCAATGCCATATAGGCAAGCCATGGGTGACTGAGAGCTTCAGCTTTTTGGCACTTATCAAGATAGCCATGCAAAGTGGCTATCTTGATATACTGCAGAGAGAACAGTATGTCCCTGGAGGGATGGTGCACCCTGGCTGGCAGGGGGGCTTCCCCCAGAGAGTGCTTTGGGAGCGATTCAGGGCACCTATGTCAGGCTCCTGGTCTGAGCCTTCCTCTGGGGAAACACCTCCAGGTTCATAGACTAGAAAGGAGAAACTGGCTGGTGAAGCGGGGAGCCTGAGACTGCACAGTATGACTATCCCCATCTCCTTCTTCAAAACAGGATGAAGTGGGAAAAGCACATTCAAAATAAAAACAGCTGCTGCCTTCATCTTGCTGATTTTCCCAAGGGGAACTCCAATGTCTTCTGACTTTGCTGGGGCAAGAGGCCTAGTTTGTGCTGGCATTTCTTTTCCTGGTAAGAATAATGTACAGATTGCAGAAATAACAAGGCAGGGCAGCGCTGCGGGGCGGGAAGGTGCACAAGTGGAGCGGGGCCAGGGCAGGAGCAGCTGCTGGGGAGAAGGGAGAGAGCAGCACCTGGTCCCGCTCGCTGCAGGTGGGTGCCCGGGGGAGCTGTGTGCTTGGTGTTAACATTGCTGGCGGTTCCCCCGGGCCCAGGAGCTGAGCTGCCCTGAGCTGCGGTTTCCTGGGGCATGGTGCCGCTGCCGCTGCACTGGGGGGGCTGCTGGGGAGGCAGGGAAAGGGGAGCCCCAGGACAGGCAGGCCACGGGGCCTGGCCTGGGGCTGCCTCGCAGCAGGGCTGGTGAGAAAGGCTGCTTCCTCCGGCACTTCCCTGCTGTGACAGAGCTCAGCTCTTCACCCTCCTAGGCAGAATGAAAGGAGGAACCAGCGTTTCCTCAGTGCTTCTGGCCTCCGTCAGCGTTTCCTCCCCTGGCAGCAGCGCTGCAGAGCACCTCAGCTGCTCTGACCCTTGGGAAGGGCCAGGGGGTGAGTGCGGGAAGCTGACCTGGCCCTGAAGCCATGGAGTAGCCTCAGGTTGGGTGCGATTTCACAGAGAAAACCACTGGAGCCTCCTCCATGGTTTCAGCAAAGCCACTGGGATTGTTTTTGCATTAAATCCAGATGGGGGATGGAAGTGTGAATGTCCCTGGGGAGAGAGAAAATTGCAAAAGTCAGACAATTTACAGAAACAGATGCGGGCTTGCACGTTATGCGTGTGGAAGTGTATGCCGGTCTGCCCCTCAGACCCCGGGGCTGCCGAGTGGGGCCGGCCCGTCCTGCTGGCCCCTGCCTGGGCTCTCTTCTGCCTGCCCTGCAGCCCTGGCCATTGCCCCCCTGCCACAGGCAGCCTGCCTGCCTGGCCACTTCTGCCCTCTCCCTGCCAGCTCTGGGGCTGTGCAGCCAYTCTGTGCCCCTGGGGGCTGCAAATATCTCCTAAGACCCCCAGCAAAAAAAGCAAAAAAACAACAGCAGACAAACATGGAAGAAATCTTGTTCCCTGAATAGGGTGGATGGGTATTTTGGGAATTAGTACCTGATTTTGGGGAAGAAGATTGAATTTGTTCTCAGTGGTGGGACTGCTTTTATGCTAGACTGTCTCAGAAAAAGAGACGGGGGAGTTAAGTAACCCTCAGTGCAGTTCCTAAGCACGCTTCCCTTTCAAGAAAGGGGAAGCAGGTTTTCATATTGCCCTGGAGGAAAGCACTTCCCATACATTGTCCTGACCACCCGTTCTGCACTGGCGTCACGGGAGGAATTGTGCTAGGAAGTTAGCATACCGGTTTCTGCTTATCAGATACCAAGAAAAAAAAAGTGTAAAAGTTAGTTTTGTCACACAGCATACGTTGCTGACAACCCATTCTCAAGAGTAATATCCCAGAGAAATAGCTAATCAGTAACCCATACACTGGGGGAAAAGATGCAAAAGTAGTAAAGGGTAGTTCTGTAGTTAAGACTGCAGAAGGCTGTGGTCTCAGAAAGTGGAGAAATCTCTGCCTTGGCTGCACAAGCGTATTATGGGTTTAATATATGGAATAGAGCTGTATCAGTCTTGAAAAGAGGCTGGATAAATGTAGATGCCCACACCCAAATGTTAGCACCAAACCCAAGTTTGATCATCATTTGCGTAACTCAGGGTTCTCTGTTTTGGGCCCGAGAGGTCTGTGCTGCTCAGGCGTGCCTGGGTCTGAGTCGCTCAGTGCCTTGCACCCATGTCAGCACTGTTTGCACCCAGAAACTGGGTGGTCCGGGGCCAAATCTGCTGGAGCTGGGGTGGCTAGAGGGCTGCTCTGTGGCCGCCTGAAGCATAGGACAAGCCTGTCACTGAAGGCAGCTCCGTTTCCATGTTACAGGGGACAGATCTGCTTTTGCAGGGCAGATGGAGGCACTCCTTAGCCAACTCTACCCACTAGGTATGCTGGCGGTGCCTGTGCTGTGGCTGCCCATGCTGCCCCTCTGCCTCCTGACAGCCCTCGCATGGCCCTGCCAGGTACGGGATGGCAACCAGCAGAGGAGGTGGCCGGAGGTGGTACCTAGCTGGTGTGGAGCCTATGCCTGCAACAGCAGGGATCTGCAGCAGTGGCCCTGGCTCCCTGCTAGCAGCGCAACGCCTCTCCCTCTGTGCCAGAGCTGTGTCAGCACCTGTGGCATGTCTCAGGGAAGAGGGAATGCCTCAGGAAGGGGCTCAAGAGCTGCGCTGAGTTGGGTTGAGGGTTGAACTTTGTAGCTTGCTCTGTAACGCAGGAGGGAGGCAGGAGGGTCCACAGGGAGGGGGTGGCATTTCAGGGATGCCCCTGCATTTAGGCTTCTCTGTCAGGCACGCCCTAGCCTCAGTATGCTGGAGGGCTTTGACTCACCCTCTGAAGACCTCTAGTCCTCCCCACATGATGTGTCAGGAACCCACCTCATGCTAGGTTTTGGATTTTGTTTTATCACCACCTGCTTCAGTTTGTGCCACTGCAATACCAAAACCGAGGGGTGTCTAACCACTGTGTTAGCTTGCTGAGGAACCAGAGCCAAAATTCATCAAGGCAAAGTAATTAAAAGTGTGAGAGTTTTACCAAAATCCATGTAGGAACTGCTTGTGAAACTGCATTTTCATTTCCCCTTTCAGTTTTAGTTCTCTGACAATGAGTAATGCTGCAGAAGTTGCTGTGCCCGGTCTACATTAGAGACTTTAGCAATGCTCTCCGCCATGCTGCAAGGAAGCCTCACTTTCTCTGAGGTACCTATTCCTGGGAAGGGAGTGCTTTCACGCCCAGGTTGAAATGGGTCTGGGCAACCTACCTGATTTCCCCTGTACTGCCCAGGAACCCGAAGGGAAAGCAGATAGCCACGTCCCAGTTTTCCAAATACACAGCTGGCATCTTGACCACATACATTTTTCCTGTCTCCCTCTGACAATGTTAACAAAAAAAAATTAGGCTCTTTTTTAACCAAATAAGCACACTTCTTGTGTGTTGTTTATATCTCTGGTGCAGTGCCTAGACATAAGCAACAATTAGCTTTATTTTGTATAATATAATGATCATCCAGGACAGGAGAAGGGCTTGTAGGGCTAAATACGATGGGTATCAAGAGTGCCATGGTTTACTTCCTGAGCATTGCACATACCATACTATTTGAGGCAGACCAAAATCAGAGCAGAGCGAATCTGAGAACGAAAAGGAAATCAGGCAGGAGGGACAGGAATAGCTTCCTTCCTTGATCTCAAATCCCTTCCTAACATCAGCAGTCTGCTGGTTTCTCCAAGTGAGACAGAAATCAGTGGATTAAGAGACAAATGTGACCTTTCATTGTAAACTGGCCCATGTCTTTACATGACAAAACCCTGGATAATGTTATTTTACATAATTGGTCATAAACCCTTAGTTACTTGAGGTTCAAGACTTTATTTTTTGCTGTCAACTTACTTTTCAAAAATAATTTGCAACCCTCCACTCCACCCCCATAAATATTTTCCACAACAAAATGTTTGTTTCTGAAAGTCCCAGATGATGACTCATACTGAGTTTAAAAAAAAGGAGAAGCAACATATTTGTGAATGTATTAACAATATTCTTTCACAGCCAGATGTTCCCCTTCATTGCACAGCATGAAGAGGTGAAAAGGAGCAGAAAAACTGCAGTAAGAAAGAAAAAAAAAAAAAACAACCGAGGATCAAGAGAAACATGTCAGGCTGCAATATTACACCTGACTTTGGAATTGCCTATGTGTTGTGCAGAGAGCATGGAGCTGAGGGTCTCTTCGCAGAGTTCCAGGTCACTAGGAAGTGAAGTCATGGAGCAAGTGCATGAAGCGTGTGCATCCCTAAGAAAGGTCTCCAATTTTTTATTCAAAAAACCCCAGAAAAATGGAAGAAGCAAAAATAAATCTGACATTCAACTATTTTTAGGAAGTTATTGGGTCAAGATGCTCCAGAAAGCACAGTGGAGGGAAATGGGTGGAAGTCAAGACATGTTAGAACACATTTCTTATTCTACAGTCTTGGTTTTTCACTGAGCTCACTTGATTCAAAAGTTGTTTATCAAGTATTTTACAGATGGATGCGCTCTTTATCCAAAATGCAAACTGCTTAGCCAGATGGCCTCACATCTGGATTAGTCTGCAGCACAAAACAGAAAAGAGTAGTTGCATTTTTAAGCAGCAGCTATCTGTAGCAGACCTCAAATGGGTGATGATCACCAAAGACATTTATATCAATATAATTTGCGAATAGTATTTACTTCTCTACTTCTGACAAGCCGCAGAGTTCTGGTGGAAACATTTCAGAATGTTTGGGTGTCTGATTTTCTTTATCACAATCGCAATGGAAACTTACTGCCTGATTGCATGCACTGGTATTGGGAAACCCAAACCCAGTTAAAAACAGAATAATAGGTGTTTAATGTGAAAATTAAGTAACACAAGTTCTTACATAAACTGATAATGCGCTGAAGCCCTTATCCATAATCTTGTCTCAAACTAAAAGGAAGATTGAAGCTTTTAAGACAGTATTCCAAAAATGCCTTCTGTGAGCCACCCTTCCTTCCCTTCATCCCTGTTGATAATTGACTGAATTAATTTCATTTTATAGGGAGAAGAAACAAACTGATTCCCCAGCCTAACTGTGCAGCACTGTTCTGCAAGCTTTGTATCAGCAGGTTTACAGAGTGTTTACACAGGTTATATTCTTTCAGCAGCTATTTATATTTTTGGCACAAACTGCCTTTCATCTACACACAAATTATCTTTTTGTTTCCTTTTTGCTTTATCTTGTAATTTATTCTGTTGTTTTTTAATCATTCTTGGAAGTGGTATGACTTTATCTTGGAATGCATTGTACTGTCATAATGTTAATGTGGACAAATTCGTTAGCTGTCTTCAGAGAGTTCCCATCCTGCAAGGAACACAAAATGCATAGCTTTAGATCTGGATCAGGCAGCCTGTTCTTACTGCTTTGTGGCTGGAGATGGTCTGAAATGGCTTCACTGAGCCCAAAATATTTTCTGAAAAGGACTTGGGTTCCATTTCTCTGCCTCCAGGGCTGGTTTGGAGGCTGCTGGGGAACCCACTGCTCATGCCTCTGACTGAGGAGCAGACAGCCCACTGCGCTGGTCATCGGGGCCCCTCGTGTTCAGCTCTGGGGCAGCTCTCCTGCTGTGCCAGGGCTCTTGGGCTGCTTCAGGAGTATGGGACAGGAATGCCCTCCCTGCAGTCTGATTGCCTGATCATCCAAAGTGGACAACCTCTTGTGCTCACAGCTCCTGGAGTATAGACCATAGACCTGGCACTTGAAATCCTGCAACTATCATCAGAGCTTTGCTTTCAGCATTGTGGTAGAAAAGCTTTAAGTGATGAGACTGGCCAGCTCAAGTTCCCGCTGGGAAAGGCGGGAGTCTCCATGCCTGTGGTCCCTCCTCCTGCTCAGCCTCCTTGTGCTGGTCAATCCTAACCAATGCTACTGGGGAATCCTCACTGAATTAAGACAAACCCAAGTTCAAATCAGCCCAACAGTGCCTGCCTTGGGTTTTGCACAAGGTCAACTAAACATGTAAACTCTCTTTTTTTTAAAGGCAGGGCCATATTCCAGCTTGCATAAAAATATTCCATGTCTTGTTCATGCTACTGGAATGTGAATCGCACGTAGCACTGGTGGGCAGTTGTCGATCTGCTCCTTTTCTCCTAGCACGTATAGGAGCTGCTGGGCTGCGCTATGCCATTAGCCGCTACAGCAGAGAGGAGGCGGCTGTAGGAGCAGCAGAGTGCAAAGAGAAAGCTTTCTGCAGCCTGGAGGTTTTGCCCCCCTCCCCCATCTTCAAGGTTTTTACATCTGCTCCCATAGTCACCAAAGAGAGAGAGACATATACACTCATATACCAAGCCACAACAAAACCCACACAGGCAGAGCTGAGGAGCTCTCACCAGGAAGCTGACTTACCCTAAACCACTCCGCTATTTCTCGTCACACTACATCTGGGTCTGCTGTCACTGCTGCCTCCGGATGAGCTAGACCCAGTTGCCAGGACTAATTTGGCCTGTATGTGCAGTGGTCTCTGGTTACCTCTTGAGGCTTGGGGTTTTTTTTTTCCCTCACAATAATATAATTGTTCTAATCTGCTAAAATAGAAGTCCATCTGAAAAAGCCAAGAGCACGGAACGCCACTCTTCTTTTTTTCTTCCCCTAGCTCGTCTAGAATAGCTGATTTTCGTAACGTTTATTTCCAACAGCCGCTTTCAGCTTCCTGCGTCTGGTGAGTTCATTGCGTTTTCTTTTTTTTCCTAAATGTCTTAATGTGAATTGATATTCTGAATTAAATTCAGTATCTGTAGCTTTACTTCTGTTAATAAATTTGTGAAATTGATTCACATAATTGGTTTTACTTTGAATACCATCTGTTAAATACTCAGTATTGTGATATCCTGTTAAACAGTGGTCTAATCCTGCCCCAGGTTATGTATCTTCTGGATTTTCATTTGTTCCAGAGTTTGTTTCCACTTCAGTGTAAAAAGGTCTTGTATAAATGTAGAAAAAGGGGTGTGATGGGCTGTGCCATGCCAGTATTTTCCATGTTAACCAATGTAAGAAAAAAGAGAGAAAACGGGAATTACTCTAAAAATGGTGGGTCTGATTCTGATTCCCTTTGCTGTTGTATGAACTATGAACCCAGGAGAGATAGGCATGTGTAAACCTGCAACACTTCAAAGGATGGCTTTCTTCCCCATTTGTGAAGTACATCATGGTTATGAGGAAACTGTTCTGCTTCATCTTAAATGTTCCCAAGCAAATTTAGGTGAAGATTTTATTGTGAGAATTTGAGAAAGGTGAAATTTAGGTTCTTAGGACTGAAGTGAGATTCAAACTATTTTTAATTTGCCAACGTATCTGTCACTGGCTCTGGTTCCAGCATCTGCCTGGCCCTGCTGGGTCTAACAAGCGCTTCTGCCACTTTCTGAGATGAAGGGGCTTTGTTTGCTGTCTAAATGGCCACGGCTGTAACTCTTTGCTTTCATCTCACCCCCCCGGCTTCTTCTCCTCTGCTTTCTGAGCCAACTGTGGCATGCTCATGGTGTGAAATTCCCTTAGAGAGCAGTATGTGTGTGTGTGCATGTGTGCACATCTGTGAACACACATTTCTAGATTCTGCTTACAAAACCTGCATCTTACGACTCTGTAGGGGTGGTGGGATGGTCTTGTCACATTGCCAATGAGAGGCAGTTAATCTAAAAGGTGAATGAGGAGGAAGTGCACAGAGGCCGGAACCATCCCTCTGACACAGGTCCCCGCAAAAAATCTGAATGTGGCTTTAAGATTTTCTAACTACTTCTTTCAGCCGTGTTTCCACCTGTGGCTGGGGCAGGAGTGGGGCTGTGGCATCTGGAGGAGGCCAGCTTTAACCCAGGATTTATCCTGAAGAAAATACTTGCAGAGGAAAAAGGTAGGATGAATGAGATTAGATAGTTGTTAGCAAGCAGATCTGTCAGCATTTTTCTGGTGTCAGTACATACCCGTCTGCTGCTGCTGTCAGAATAAGGTGGGATTGTGCATTGCATTGTGCTGCTTTGTATTTCACATTTCCAAAACCCACTGTTTAGAATCAGTGGATGTTTACAAATGTTCCAGTAGAAAAGACCATACACATATACTTACTTGACTTTAGAACGGGATTTAATCTCATTTTTCAAAGAGAGCTCGGAAGATGTATCACACAAGTGAAGTTCAATTTACCAGAGAAAGCGTGTACAGACTTGATGTGAATACCACGTTTGAGACTTGGGCAGTAATCGCAGGGTAGAAAAGCCCCACGTGCACTTGCTTCCTGCTAAATTGAGGAGTAGGCCTTGGTGGGGCATAATACCAAGCTTTATATTCACTATATTAGGTGCTACAAAGCAGGAAAAATAGTAGTTTTGTATTTATAGAGAATCTGTGTTTATATAAGCAATCCGTACTTGCTATCTAAGTTCCGGAGCAAAGAATTAAAATTAAAAAAATGGACTTGATTCTCATGTATAGCAAGACACAAATTCATAGTTTGTCAGCAGGGCAAAGTGGCTGTACATTAATGTCATTTAATCCCATCTTAAGGGAATTTTACCGTGCCAAAGCAGTGTGAGATGGGCTCATGGCAGAAGAGCATCAGGCCTCACATGATTGCCTATATCAGAAGACAGTCCTTATAGCTACATGCAGCACAGTAAAACCATGAAGTTGTAGTTATACTTCCAGAAAGTTACTAAAAATACTTTTCCACCCTGGTGACCAGCTTTGTCAAGAAAATGTTTATATGTAGAAGTTTAACAGGTTCTGGCTCACCTGCTCCATTGGGAGTGTGAATTTGGGGATGAAATGAAAGCACTCTCCCTGCTGCATAAACCCAGCAACAAAGAGACTGATGCTAAAGTCGCATCAGCTGGTAACAGCTGCCAGTGCCAGTGATATCAGGGAGGCAATCTCTTGTACAGCTAGGGGCAAGCCATAGAAATCCTTAAAGATGTAAGTGGATGCTTTGCAGTATACCCAGAGCACACAGGAAACAAACAGAAATTGTGGTGGCGGTCTTACAGGCTGTACCTCTGGCCCGTCTTGTAGAGCAGCGGGGCTGCACCAGTGGAAGCCCCCGAGGAGCTTTTCTTGGTGACACTTTCTCATAACCAGCCAGGAGGACACCCAGGCAGAGAGATGAAATTCTGCTGTTTCTTCTCTTGCTTTTGCTGTGCAGCTCTAGATGCATAGCAGCAGCTGTGTTAGGAGCTTTAAATGAAAAAGATTTTCAATGAAAAATACCTCTTCTCTTTAAAGCAAACACCCCCATTTTCTTTGTAAAATGTTGGTGCTATGATTCTATAGTTTTCATTAAGAAACAGTTGAACGTTACTGAATCCACCGTTCAAGTGATTAATTCAATTTGGCATTGACCATATAATGAAAAATTGCAGAATTTTTTAAAATGCTTTTGATTATGGTTTGGAAAAAAAAAAAAGAAGTAACTGTGAAACTTGTCTTTTTCAAAGTCTTAATGTGACATTTCAGGCATCACGCTACACAGCTTAACATCATTTCCAAATTAGGTTCTCACTTTTTGGCCAGCAGTGTGTGATTTTATTAAATAAGCAGTTTTCAAGTGTTTCCATGCTATGAGCACAACTTGCAGCTGAAAAATGTCTTGGGATAACCCCAGTGTAGTAATTAAGAAAGGAAGTTGGCTGCAGCTGTCTCAAGCCCACTATTAAAGCATTACAGCTTTAAAATACTGGACAGGATCACACAAATACAACAAAGCGATGTTAACAACAAGATTTGTGAGTTGCAGCCTACCATTAGCTCTTCTCCACAAATCCAAATACAGTTTTCATACGCACTTAGCAGAATTTAGTTGTGCTTCAATTCTTATGTCAGTGAAGAACTGGAAAACCTTCCTAATCCACTGAAAGCGTCGGTCTACAGTGGAAGGGGAGACATTTGGAGCCAGCAAAACCTCTGTAATGCAGCAGTGAGTGTGAGCACTGGAAGTCATGGGTACAAAACCTTGGTGTATGAGGTCTAAAATGAGCAGCTGCCAAAGTAGCAGGGAGCAATGGTCCCAGCAGTCACGTTCTGCTGGAGGCTGTGCCGGAGGATCGCCGTCACTGCTGGCACGGCAGCTGGAGGATAGCTGGGGACACGGTCTGAACACTTACTGTGTGCGCATGTTCCTTGCAGAGTGGGTAAGGGAGTATTTGCTTGTGCCTAGCCCTGCTCGTGGCTGTGCCCTGAGTTTGTTGCAGATCGTTTGATCTTTCCCACCCTGCACAATCGCTTGCTGCTGTGTCTGCGTCGTATTTCTTTTGCACAAGGAATCGCATTTGGTCTTTGGTTACAGAAACCAAGCAGAAGTGTAAATTACTAAGGGATGAAGGTGGGGCTGAACTTGGCATGCTTGTCTTTACCTGATGAAATGTATGAATCCGCTGGAAACCACACGTGGATTCTGCTATGGTTTGGGGGTTTCCCCAACGGGGGGCCGTGGTGACCTATCACATAGGAAAGACCCAGCATGTGCCGGAAAGGGAACGAACACCTCTCCTGGCAGAAGCCGGCACGAAGGGCTGTGGTTACGTACCGTGCACGATGCCGCTTGTCACACACAAGTGTGAGCATGGAGTACCAGTCTCAATAACTGACACTTGCCCGGGTTGAGGTTGTTGTACCATCTGGTGATACCTCTTTTCCTCATGAGTGACAGTGAGTTGCTTTTGAAGGTTATCCTGATTTATGTCAAACTACAGATAAGACTAGCTCTCGTAATATAGAAGTGTGAGACCAAGACCCCTACGTAGTTAGGGATCTGTTTTGGTTGTCTCCTGTGCACACGGTCATTGAAAGAATATGAAACCTCTCACTCTAGCAAGAAAACTGTTCTTTCCTTTTGTTGATAAGACATGCCAGCGGACACACAGTTTGCAACTTGCCTTTTTTTCATTAAATGACTCTGCTTAAAAACTGGTGAAGTCTTTAGAGTTCAAAGTTATTGAATTAATGACATACTGAATTATCTATTAACTTCCTCTCACCATCTGTGTGCTTGTGTTTTTCTCATTACAAAAATACATTATAAAACACCTGTCTTAAAAATCCCTCATGTAATTTCTTTTGTTTCCATCAATTTAAATGCAGGTTTTTAAATTCATGTATCTTTCAGTGGAGTTTTATGAAAAGCCGTTGGGTAAAATATCTCTGAGTTTGAATCAAGTCTGCCAGGATTCAAAAATAAAGTATGGGAAATGTTCTCATAATGTTCAAATGTAGCTCTCCTAAAATATCTCTCTCTTTTCATATGTGTGATCATTTTCATGCAAAATATGTAAAAATCAAGAAAATCAAGGAAAACTTTCTATGCTTCCCACTGAAAAACAGAAACTCTGCATTAAGATTTACTGTAGTGTGGGGATTTGCACAATCTTTAAACCAACCGAAAGCCAAATGGATGTCAGCTTTAAGTATCTGAAATGGCTTCTCAAAATACTGAACTGAAGAATGAGTGAGAAGGGTTTACGTATTACTTTTGGTGGTAAAGAGCAGAGCCTTTTCTCCTCTTAAGCTATTCCATATGATCCAGTGCTGTCTGCAGTATTATGTGTTTTATATAAAAGTGACAAGAGATTAAGGTTGTACTGGAATCAGAGAAAAGTGAAGGAAAACAGGCCTTGAAATAAATATTCTGCTCTGGCGTACAGTTGGTGTAAGATACAAATCAATGTAAAAACTGAACTACCAGATATAACTTGTGCTAATTCCAGAAAAAAAAAAAGAAATCTTGAAAGCATGTTCATTTGAAATTGAGCTTTAATGGTAACTAAGCATAGGAAGTAGGCAATTCCATGTAGGCAAGTAGGCATGCCCATTTATTGTGTTTAATTTAATTTACTACAATTAAGGAATTCTAGGGAAGCTACATAGTGAGAAAAAATATTTTCCTACCTGTCCTGTAAATACATATTAATTCTTATTGTATCCTTGTGCTGGGTACAGTGCATGAATACTGAGTTGTGGGATAGATTGTGGAAGGCAGCTCTTTTTTTAGTTTATAAAACAAATTAAAAGGATAAAGACCTTAAATCAACAAATGCAGGAAAAGTTATGATAATTGTATGTTTTGTATTGCACCTTCTACTTGCAAAGTGATTGAAATTATTTCCAAGCAAGCCCTCCAAATTTTTAACGTTTTAATGTACATGCGTGCATGCACAAAATTTAAGAATGAACTTAAAAAGATGGCAGTTTCCCTCTGGCTGAAATCTAGATTATGGTTTTAAACAGTCTAATATATACAGAGACAAGAAAAAGCTTTTTGTTGCTGGCAATTCTAAGTGGAAAAGCTAAAATTGTCAGCCAGTTTCTCAGTGTAATAAAATAAATAACCAACCAAATTATTGTTGCTTACTTTACTAGCTTTGCTGATTAACTCGAGAAGTTTAACATTCATCACAGCAAAACTGAACGGTGACATGCAGTAAATATGCGTTCTTCCCAAATAAAAAAAAATCAGTATGTTTTAGCAAGAAGTCATTATTCTGAATTGTTTGATCAACTGAAGCACCATTATTCGCTGCTCAAAACACCTATACATTCAACACATTTTATTCTTATCACAAAATATGCAAAACATTGATAATTCTGTTCTAACTAATATTATCCTCCTCCACCTTTACCTCCCACTGAAATCAAACTTACGCAAATACATAACTTAATGAACATGGAGAACCTCCTTCTCCTCACCCTGAGGTTAGGGGGAGAAGATCTGGGCTTGAGAGTCTCCTTATTTTGCGGTAGGCCTTTTATAAAACCAGAGCAAAGTTAAACCTGAATAGACCTCTGAAAGTAACCTTGGAGATCTTGCGAGGGATCTGTGGAGGGCAGTGGAGAAATGGTAGGACAATATTTTTAAGACTTTTTAACATTGGGGAGGTTGTTACATCACCTGCATCATTCATATATTAGCTACACTGTTAATACTGATCACTTGTTAGTGTTTAAGGGACCCAGTCAAGAAGATCAGGTTCTGTGCAAACAAGGGAGAGGAGTGTGGTCCTACCCCAGGTTAGAGCCGAAACACCCTCCAGTCAGCCCTCTCCACTACGGTGGGCTCGACACAGGCTCCGAAAGAGAGGAAGCCCTTTTGCCAGTAAATGCAGGTGTGTACGTGGAGTTGCCAGGTTGTTAGTTTTAACATTTTACCAAGTTACATATCTGCAGGATTTAATATAATTCCATGCATCTCCTTAAGAAAAAATCATTGTAACATATTATAAAGATGTGCCTAAAAAATTAAATGGCTGCATGCGCAGTAGAAACGTAATTGTTTACAATGTGTGACTATGTGATTTATGTGTATGTGTAAGACTCTATTATCTATCAGTTATATACCTATGTTATTGCAAATCCAGATTTAGCACAGCAGTCATTTCTGCTCATATGTATACAAATACACGTGCATACCTATACGTAGAAATAAAGTAATTTAAAGACCATGGTCATTTCAAAAATGCATCCATTCTTTGATGCAAAATATGTATGCAGGTTTTCAAATGACGGTAAGATATCTTACACTGAATATATGTCTGTTTTGTACAGCAATCTGTAGCAAAGTCTTCTGCAAATGAATGAGTATCGGTGTATGTATATATACATGTCTATATATGTATATAGACATACAAACACATGCACGTATGTATGGATGACATATTTTTTGTACATGGATGTATAGATTCATTATTGCAATAGTTATGTTTTTAAATATACACTGATTTATTTTCTATATTTTTGCATATATATATATGCATATACACTTCTATGCATCCAGTCTAGCAAATAATGCATAATTCTGCAAGAAATTACAAATGCATATTTAAAACTAACAAATACTAGCTGTGTATGAAAGGGAAATGGATCCTTCATGATGATTAAGCCTGTATCTGCAGATGGTCAAAATTCCCCAAACAGAAATAGGGAAAGGGCCAGGCTTTCTGGAAAGAGAACACAATCATTGTTGGAGGTTGTAAATAAAAGAGGACTTCACATTTTGTGAGCCAAAAAAATTTGAGGAGATTTTTAAGAGTTAAACCTGTAAAAAAAAATCTACAAAAATATGTTGTAAGTGCCCTTTTGATTTGTCTCAAACTTCAAGAAAGGTGAACTGTGTTAAAAGAGGATGTGGCATGAAAAATTTGAAGTGGTTTGGGGCCCAAAGCTGCAAACATTTCCACATGTGAATAATTCTACACACACAGTAGTCTGATTGAAGTCAATTGCTTAAATATCATGCACTTTATAATATCAGTTCTTCAGTTTGGCTACAATGCAGTTAGACTTGGGTGGAAATTTGCTTTTGAACTGGGAGTCCATTCTGATAGACAGAGTGACTTTTCATAGGTACGTGTGATAGCGCTATAGTCGGCGCATAGCACTTTATCCATGTTCATCTGCAAGTGTATCTGTATCCCCATCTGGACCCAAAAGTAGTTCTATGTCAGCGGTGAATATATATATATACACACACATAATGTATGTGTGTGTGTACAAAAACAGAGACTATGAGGGAATGCAGACAGACAGATGGCTGGCGAACTTCTGTGCTCGAACATACACACGTGTGACATTTGCACACCAGCTGCTCCATGTACGGCTGTATCTGTGGTGAGACTCAAGAAGAATTTCTTCTCTGTTTAAGAGCAGAGAAGAAAAATTATCACAGGGAAGGGTGGGAAAAGAAGGTGACATCTTGCAGAAGGGAAACACTTGGTAAGCTCAAGGGCACGTGCCACGTTCGGGCACGACATGCCACTCCATTTCTGCTGACTTTGGAGGATATGGGATCAGACTGCGAACGGCACATGAGCTGGTCCTCTGTGAAGGGGTTACTTTCCTACACTCGATTTACCCAAATTTTAATTTGCAGAGGATGCAACGTTTATACTGAAAATGGGTCACTTTTGAAAATGCCCTATAGTGCCATGAATACCACGTAGTCTGTAATTTACAATGTCATGCCATAAACATGTGGAGAAAAATGACTTCAGACTCATGGCTTGGCTTTTGAAGCAGGTACTTAGCACTGCCAGATCTTGTTGACTTCTATTGAATTTACGATCTCAGATCAATACATGAGAGTCTTACAGACCTTTTGTTAATTTTTGGAGTGGTTCTAATCATTTGTGTTCATGTTTAATTTGTAAGTAGTTGAATCAAGGTGTGATTAGTCACAGCTAAAGGGTTCTTGAAGATAAAAATATTTCTTTTGTCTAATTGGGTAATTAAAATGAAAGTTGAATAGTTTTTCTCAGTGACTGTAGTAAATTGAATAGATCTTTAGACATGTCGTTATCCATTGCTTATATATATTCATTATAGGTACTATTACTAAAGTAATGAACTAGCAATTTTTGCAGTGTGTAAGCATGTGTGTAAATATGTACATTTTTTTATATGGAAAGCTTTCATCCCTTTACTAGGACTTAACGTCTAATTTCATCTTCTAAACAACATTGGTCTGTATTTGTCATTATTTTATAGCAAGGTTCCCCAGTCTCAATATGAGGGAATTTCCTTTAAATCTGATGACTTGAGTTCCCTTGCTAATAATAAAGTTGGCAAGATGACTGAATATATGATCATAAATCCTTTTCTCCAGTTTCAGTTGTTAAAACTGCCAAAGAAGGAAACTGAGGTTTAAATTTTCAGGTGTTGTCTTGATCCAGAAGTGATTTTTTGCAAAGGCTCCTAAGAAAGTGGTTGTCCATTTTCTTTAAATTCCATAAATCAGAAATTTAAAAAAAATTTAGTCCTGTATTTTTTCAAAACAAAGCACTGAAATTTGAAAACAGGAACAGGATTTCAGTTTTGTGAATAAGGGAGTGAAAGAAAAATTTCTAAGTTGTTACGTCTGCAATTTTTTTTAATGCTGGGAGAAGATTGATTTTGAGATGACAAGACATCCTGGGTTTGAAAGTACGGGTTCATTGCATGTTGCTTGCTCTTCAAACTTTAGGAAGCCATTGCAGGTATGATTGTACTTAAGGGTAAAATATCTGTATAAAAACTCTCATCCAAGCTTCTAGGCATCCTCTCAATTCTTTAAAATATAAAACCACATTGAGAGATAGCCTGGCAATTGATCCATTAGTATCATAAATATACCAGACAGCTGAAGCATTCTACCAATGAAATAACCTGCCATCTTGCTCTTGGGCCAGAGAATAAAGATGGCCCCTGTGGTAGCCTGCTTGGAAAGTGAACGAGTTGAATGCGGATTTTTTGGTGGAGTAGTTTGGGGAAAAGATGCAGCACCTTGCAAAGGTACGGGCTGTGAGCCAGTTCTCCTTCATGGCAGTGGTACCACCACTGAATACCACTATGGACTGAAACGCTGACACTGTCTGAGGCGGAGGGGGGCCGTTTCCTAGACTGGCAAGACCAGGGCCACTTAGTGCTATAGATCAAAATTGTCTTAAAATGAGTTTACAAACCAGGAGGCAGCTAACACAAATGTCAGAGCATCAGCTTAATGAATGTATGACAGGAAACTTTGCAGCAAGGGGCCATTTGCTTGCAGACCAGCTGCAGTCTCCAGACGGACTACAGCTGATGTATTAGTTTTCAGTAGCTGTATGCTGTAGCAGCAAAGGCCTGTGCAGCAGTCTGGAGGTTTGTATCTGAATGGAGCAAGTACAACTCACCCATGGAGTTGAAAACAAGGTAGCATGACCTTGGCAACCTGGTGATCTAGCTGAGCATCCCGACTGGATCCACAACGCCCGCGGCGTCTCCGTCACGGGGGCCAGTTGCCTCCCTGCTGCATCTTCTGGGTGCTGCCCCTAACCAGGCAACAGCATCTCTGCCCTGTCTTGATTTCCTGCCAGTCCCCCTCCTCCTCCCTCTCCTGCTCACAGGAGTTGTTCTCTGGCCCCATCCGTGCCCTGCAGCGCCCACTGCACCCACAGAGGTGAAGGTGTAAAGCTGCACGCTGTTCTGGTCGGTAAGGGTAGTCTCTATGTCTCCTTCCTCTCCTCGAGAGCCTCTAAGAGACGCAAAGAGAGTTTTCATGTATCTGTGGTGCAGTTAGAAGGAGCTGTGATAATTATCAACATGATAGAGAAGAACTGTAGACACTGTTTTGTAGACCCCGCCTCTGCATGAGGTGGGACTTACAGCAGTAGTGTGGGCAGGCAAAGACAAAATGTGCATTCAAGCATCGCACAGCAAGTGGAAGTCTCTCCAGTGGTTTTCAACTGTTTTTTATTAGTATAAATATTTTTATTTCCTCACAATGTCAGTTCTCTTCAAGAGCTAGTGTATACAGTCCACAAACTGAAAAATTAGCCTGCTCTTATCCTGGTATCAACAGGAACTGCACTGAGATGTAATTGTGGTAGGGACCGGATAATGGCAATAATAGATAGCACGTTAATTGCTTTAACTCTCTGAAGCATTTTGTGACTGCCTGATCTAAAAAGCCTGTTGTCTTGCCTGCGTGGTTTGTTTACGTATGAGCTAATTCCTTCCAAATCCCAGCCTATCCGAGGGTGCACTATCAATATCCAAGATAGGTTTTGAAATTAGGAGTTCCTGACTTTTTTTATTTTCCCCTATCATAAGACACTGTCCATCCCCTGCAGATGTTTAGCCATAGTGAGCCATGCTCACAATGATCTTACAGTAGATGCCAGAGGCAGTCCTGGCATAAATGAGAATCCCATTTGGTTCAGTTGATAAACTTACCCCTTCTGACACAAGCAGTCCTGCTTTCCTTTTTTGGTAGAATTGTTTCAACAAATATTAGATTAGTTTTTCATAGGATTGAATCCTCCACCTGCAAAGAGCTTGGTGCTGCTGTGCTCTTCTTCCCATCATATCACGTTACGGGTTGATAACACCGCTCACCTTCTCCATATCATATTCAGCCATGATCAAGTGTGAGGCATTTACTTGCATGAGATTGCTGAGGTGCAGGACGGGCAGTGCCCGGAGAGCAGCTGTTGTACGGCTTCTTGTGCTCATGTCGACAGTGAAGTCCAAGGGCTCTATAACCACACACCAGTGCCAAGGCTCTGTATTCCAAAGACAGAGGAAACAAAAATAGGAAAGCAAAGAAAATAAATGTTGCATTAGTTACATAGACAATATGATACAGTTGAAAAAACAGTGCTGTATCTAAAACTGTGCAAGAATTTTCTTTGAGGTTAATCCCAAAGTTTATTAAAGGCCATTCAGAATAGCTGCATCAGAATTAGACATATATTCTTATATTTAATAATATTATAAAAGCTCTCACCTTATTATTCAAATAAAATCTTCTATTGTTGTGAGTGATGAAAGCATAAACCAAAGTAGTGTAAAAGAAGATACAGGTTTATATCTGGAATTCCAGATCCAAAATGGACTTGATAAAGTTAGTAAAATTTGGAAAACCAAATTGTTGGGGRAAAAAAAAAATCCGTCAGCAAGTTAGACTCAACCACCTGTAATCAGAAGATTTTGTGCAGTCTTTTAATGGGTGTAGCATGCTGTACTGTCAGACCAAGACCGCAGTATATAATATGAGAGAAAGGAACCCAAACTTTTGCAAATATTTACACAACTGGTTGTATACTGACGTGTAGAAGTGCCCGGTACTGGCCTGTCCTTCAAAGGACATTGTTTTCTGTTGATGTTTAATCTAAAGAGTTTTTCATTAATTGAGGTGAACTTGCGTAATTATTTTAATACACTAATACTGCTCTTACCCTGAGGCTGTGTCAAGGACAGGCTATGTGCATAAGTAAAAATATATCTTCAATATGCACATATGTAGTCCCAACTGTATATGGAGGCACATGAACTCCAGATGGCTGTGAACAAAAGCAAGATCAGGACCACTGACAGCAATCTGTCTACAGGACCAGAATATGGACCTTGTTATGTATTGTTCATTTTTATTCATCAATGGATTGTAGAACAATATAATTTGCTTTGAAAACAATTCCGCACTGTGGTGGTGGAATATTTCAGCTTTTGTTATTGTGTGTGTCGACCAGCCATATTCACTAGTCCTTAATATCTTTTTTAGTCTTTAATCATTTACATACTTTCTTTCAAAATAGCCAACGTAATCAGACCTGGTAATCAACAAGCTGAGTAGCAGAACAATCCTTCTATCTGTCTTTCTCTGTTCTGTCATTTATGAAATAGCAAAAGTCATGCTTCGGACATCCTTATTTTCCACCACATTCAAATATACACAAAACAATGAGCCTGAAGGCATTAAGGACTACTTGTGCCAAAGAAATGTTTGTTCTGAAAAGGGGACTTGGTACATGCTAACTTTCTCCTGGGAGCACACAGTTTTGTCTGAATCATACACTACTGGCTTGTGGTGAATTGTGGTGTTTTAAAACTGTACTGCTGACACAATTTTGAAGTAGAATACCCTGAAGAAAAGATGATGATGCATTTAAGTAATTGGGCTGTGTATCCTGCATATACTTTCTGAATTTTGCACGGATGTATTTTGTAAATGTCTTGTTTAATTCCCTTGAGAGCTTGTTTGGGGAATGGAGAAGACGAGACAGTGGAGTTAGACCTACTGAACCTTTAAAAGCAAATTTCCAACTGCTGCCAACAAAACTTAAATTCACGGAGCAGCTTGTTTCCCGGCAGCCAGGAATGCCGTGAAGAGGCCTTGGCCTCGGCCTCCATCCGACTTCCTAGAAGCGAGCTGAGATGGCGAGAGCACGGTCGCGCTGGCAGAGCAGGAAGTGCCATCTGTTGCAATGACTCCTCTAGATACCCGTAACTCCAGTACGCACGAGGGCTGCCCCGCAGGCTTGGTGCTGCCTCTATAAAATGTGCTCCGGCCAAGCTGTTGACACATCTTCTTTCGGCGGGTGCATCGGGTGGGAGAGATGCAGGTGTGCCGGCAGCACGAGAGGAGGTAGGGCACCGACTCACTACAAAATGAAAGCAGGGGAGTTGCCAGTAGCAGCTGTCAGTGCCTGTAAAATGTTCTCTCTAAGCTTCTATAGTGCTTTTCTCTTATTTTCCTTTGTTTTTCCCATTTGTGGAGTAAGCTAAAGCTTTGAGTGTACTAGAAATTGGGAGGTGGGGTGGTGGTAGGGGGGGGCTAGGGTAATGTAGAGTATATGCTTTTTGTGGCCATCATTCATTTCTGTGCAAATAACCTTAAGCTGTGACTTCTCTCTTCATATATGAAGGAGGCAGAAATATATTATTTGTGTAACATATACACAGGACATTTTGAAATTATGCAGTGATACTTTTTTAAATTACTTTTGTTGAGCAGAATATGCCTTCAGTTTTGCAGTTAGTGATTTTCATAGCATCTTGTGTGTCGCCCTGTGTGAGCAGCAAATCTTGCACACAGCTAGTGGGGAAGAGGCAAATGCTTTCAAATAGGAAAATTTGACTGAATGCTGGCAGAAGCTCAAAAGCAATTACATACTCTGAAGAGGTACTCTCAGTTCAGTTTTATAACAGAGTAAATGTCAGGGCAGCTGTATCCCCTTCAAATGAAATTGTTTGACTGGGGCAAGCACTGGTGGTGTGGCTTTCTTTGGCTTGTGCTTCTTGCTTGCTGAAAGTGATTTGTAAGAAAAAATTTGAAATTTTTTGTATTTTTGCTGTGAAAACTCTTAAGGTTCGTGTCGCTCAAGATTCACATCTGAAGTCTTTGCTTCCTCATTGTCACAAGTGGTTCTATGTTACTGTTCATTATAGGATTGCTTAAATAGTCAAATCAGTTAGTGAAGGGCTTTTTTCCTCTTGACTATCTCTAGAGAGCATGGGTACTTTTTTAAGGGAATCTGAACTGGTCGGTTAAGAGGGATTCAGGATTTTGGCAGTCTTGGTGAAAGTCAGAGACAGGAAATGTCTCGCTAAAAGCAGGTTAGTAGCAGTTATACCATAGTTAAATTGATTTTATTAGTTTTTTAGGCAATTGGAGGGAAAAAATAGTTGGTGTCAGTGGAGAATGGCAGAGGTGATAGGACTGTTAGCCCCCGTGGAGCAGCAGGAAGGTTATTTATGTGAATGGCTGCTACACACACAGCTGGCTGGGAGGGAACGGCAAGGTTCAGCATCCTCAGTGTGGGGTACTCTCCATGGCTGTCCAAAGACATGTCCAGGTGGGTTTATCCTGATGAAGAATGGTCTGTTCTCTGTGGGTTGTAAATGTTACATTTTATTTTTACTCTTCCAGAAACGTCACTTGACTCACTGAAGAATTAAAACTGACAGCACCACTGAGCTGCGTGGGAGAAAAGGGGATTTTAGAGTCAAGTGACACAATCAAGCCTTGAGAAGTAAAGAGATTTGAATGGTTTCTCACCAAATGGATGTTATCTAGAGAGTCCCCGAGACTACTGCATCTCTCCATCCCACGGCTGCGCAGAGACGGTGCTCTTGGCCCTGGACGTTAGTAAAATGCTGGATTCAATCAAGTGTGTCCTAGTGGGAGACTCTGCGGTGGGGAAGACATCTCTCTTGGTACGTTTCACCTCTGAGACTTTTCCAGATGACTACAGACCCACCGTATAT
This sequence comes from Phoebastria nigripes, assembly GCA_035582835.1. NCBI lineage: Eukaryota > Metazoa > Chordata > Aves > Procellariiformes > Diomedeidae > Phoebastria > Phoebastria nigripes. Next base: position 350,731 of record JAYKAV010002020.1, on the reverse strand, counting down.
GAAAATACCGGAGTGGACGTCTTCATGGATGGTGTACAGATTAGCCTAGGTCTTTGGGACACATCTGGCAGCGATGCCTTCAAAAGCATTCGCCCCCTCTCATACCAACAGGCAGATGTAGTATTAATGTGCTACTCAGTGGCAAACCACAATTCCTTTCTGAACCTGAGGAACAAATGGATCGGTGAGATCCGCAGCCATTTGCCCCGCATCCCTGTTTTGGTAGTGGCTACTCAGACTGACCAGCGCGACACAGGGCCCTACCGTTCCTCCTGCATCAGCCCGATAGACGGGAAGCGGCTCGCCCAGGATGTGCGAGCCAAAGGCTATTTGGAGTGCTCTGCCCTCAGCAACCGCGGGGTGCAGCAGGTGTTTGAGTATGCCGTGCGGACAGCAGTCAATCAAGCCAAAAGGCAGAACAGGCGGAAGCTCTTCTCCATTAACGAGTGCAAGATCTTTTGAGGACCATCAGCAGTGGGTTTGCCCACGTTTGTTCCTTCTGTCTTCGCACAAAGATACTGCAGCAGAGAGAATGGGAGGTGAATCAAAGGAGGGCTCCGGCAGGACCACAGTGCAGGTGCCCCTAGTGAGACAGATGTGCACTCTATCATCTGATCTGCTCTCCCCCAACACACATGGGCACTATCTTGAAAAACGAAAGGTGGGGGTACATGCCCGTATTCGCAAGCCTGTGTTTGGACTTTGCTAGCCTGGACTGGAGCAGGCTTAGCCTGGAGATCTGCACATAATAGCTGTGCTGATTTTGTTGTTGTTGTTGATGTTCCTCAGTTGTTGGTTTGTCTGCATTTATTTAATGACAAACTTCTGCCTGGATCAACCCCCACCTCTTGACATGTCTGTCTGTCCATGTGGAGTTTTTTTACTTTAAAAACTTAGTGTATAAAATCTATGTATTCTATTTAAATGACTCTTGTATACGTTGTTGTAAAATCCTGACAGTTTGTTTTCATATTTTGGACATTCTTCCTTTAGGTAACCACAGAAGCAAATTGTCCTATCCATATAATAAATGGCCTGCAGGCAAGCCTAGCACTTCTTAGACATACCTGAGTCACTGCGTAACAATAATCAAATCCAGTATGTCCAGCATGGGGGTGATCAAAACCTAGTGACATTTGACAGCCATCCTGTGGCTTTGTGAGATTTGTTATCTTAGTCTTGTTCCTCAGCAATATGGTCAAAGATGGGATGAACCAGGAGGAAACTAACCTGATTCTTCCTAGACCTCACCTAGTTACAACACCAGAGGGGCTGGCTTGCAGTCAGGGCTGGTTTAGACATACGGTTGGGGTGGCAGAGACGAGCCTGTGCTATCATCACCTCTGTTGTCCCTGCCGTAATTCTGGAGGCAAAAGATTTCAGTCTCCAGGTATGAAAGGTGTTTTTTCATGAGCACTAAAATTCTCAAAGTATTTTTAGTACACTTCTTTTCTAAACAGTGGTTTTAGTGAAACCAGTCACCTACTATAGTAAAAAATTAAGTACATGGCTATGTTGAATGTGTGTATTTAGAATGGCTAAATATCTTTTTTTTTTTTTGAGTTTGCATACTAAGTATAACTGCTTCGGTTGTATCAAAATAAGACTGAAACAGGCTTTGCATCCTGGGGAGCCTGGCAAGTCTAAGAGTCAAATCCTGACGTACCTACTCAGGCCAAGTTACCCTCTTGCACAAAAAGCCAGGCTGAGGAGGTGGAAGCTTCAGGTGTGTAAGAGAACTCTGCTGGAAGATGGAGTGGGGTCAACATGCACTGCTGTACGTTCCTTGTGAGTTGTGGTGTTCCCCTCCTCCTCAGGTTATCTGTCCCTTCCGCCCTGTACCATCTCAGGTCTTGCAGATCTGTCTCATCCCAAGGTTTCTGCTGCCCATAGAGGAAATCCCCTGGGGGATTTCTTAGTGCAGCAAGATTTTTATTCTCCCTTTCCGTGTCCTTCAGCTAGCTCAGAACTGACCTTTGAGGGGCTTATAGCACGGTGCCATAAAAGATGGCACATAGCACAGTAGAATGATTCTCTCTCCACATGGATCCTGAGAGAATGACCTGTGCCTGTTTTGACTGAGCCCAGACTCATGTGTTTCAACAGGAATGGATGCAATGGCTTGTCTAATTCAAATCCAAGGTGGGACTTCAGGAGTTACCCTACTAAGCAAATAAGCTATAGCTCAGATCTTATCTACCTATCGTTTGTTCTTGAAAAATTGGTTGGGTGCTCTTCTCCATGCTCTGTTCTACCTCTGAGCTTCTCTATAAAGAGAAATTCCAAATTAAATCATTGCCCTCCTATGAATCCCAGAGATGATCTCACTTGTGATGTAGGTAAGCAAGTATTTGCATTGCGGGCACCTTGAATAGCAGTGGTGCACGGGACACTTGATGTTGTGATCGTCCCGCCAGCTCCCAGGCTGGTGAATATTTACCACTCATCAACCTTATTGTAAGGGAGGCTTCTGGTCATAAAAACATATGGTGTCATGTGAGGTTTTCATATCAGCTTTAAATCTTTACAAGCTTCTGCACCTGAGCACACAAGATGAGAGCTCCCATGACTGCCCATCTTTCCTGTACTCTTCTCTTTCCTACTTCTCTTTCTCTTTAGGTGTTGATTGCAAATCCTTTGCCCCCTGGAACACTAAAACTGACATGTTTGTAAAAGAACCTGAATGGCATGATACTTATGCAGAGTTACACAAGTGGCTAGGTATTTGCGGTCCTTGGTTAAAAACCTTTTGGCTTTTGGAAGAAATATGTTTCTACATCTCAACTCTTGCAATGCCTCTTCACTGAAAGTTTTGGAGTTTTGTAACCCTAATTTAAAAGTAGCCATTGTTACTGTTTGAACATTAAAGATCACCTGCAAATTGTCACGTTGTGAATCTTCAAATCTGTTACAATTGTGGACGTTGTTGTTATGGTCCCCACTCCACTAATGGATTTAATATCTGGTTTCATCAGCTTTTTTTGAGACATGTTTTTGCCAGCATGTTCTATTAAATGGTCTTTTTTGTTTGTGGGTTAAGCTTTGTTTACAACACTTCATGCTGCTGTTTTCATGTCTTGAAGAACAGTGGCTGCTAGGCCAGGATGCTGTGTTGTGGTTATCTGCCGCGGGATGCCAGATTCAGGGACCAGAAGGCTCCAGAGAGTCGTTCTATCAGATAAAGCCAGATGAAGATGTGCTCCAGAATCACATCATAACTGAAAATCCGATCTTATCCGTATTTGCTTCTCAAGGCTTGTTATGGTGTATTACAACATGAAGAATTGAAGGTTTGCTTGGAATTCAGTGAAGCAAAGTGGATAGGCTTCACTGAGATGCCTGAGCTGACAATATGGGATGCACAGGGAATTTAGGGGTGGCTTGATATACTTTTGATTGTGCATCCCAAAGCCAGTGCAAGGTGTGAGGCCACTGAAAGCTAGCTGATTTTTAAAATCGAATTGGAGAGAGGATAAAGTAACAGGGAGACTTTGGTTTGGTGCTATGTGAAAAAAACAGTTCCAATTTTCACAGCCTGGTTATTTTCAGACTCTCAAAGCTAAAAGGCAGTTTTCACTGGAAACAAACTGTGGAGTACATTATTTTAGTGTCTGTAATTATGCAGCTTTCCCTGAGCTATAGAACTGATGTGCTCAAAAAGTGTGGCAACTCAAATGCAGAGAGTGAAATCTGGACATGGCAGAACTCAGCAGAAGATTCAGCCGAATGGCTGATCGGAGTGGGGCTTGCACAGCCGCAGCCGTTCTGCACACGACAAGGAACTGCTGAGGTCTCCTGTGAAACCCTACCAGGGTGGTTTTGCTAGCGTTACTTGGGCAACAGGGTCCCTGGGTAAAAATCTGGGCTCTAATATTCAAAAAGCATTCAAACGACAGCTGGGCACACATGTTAAGTTTCAACATCTTTTGCTCTGAAAAACAGCAGGTTGGGGGGGACCGAAACGATGTGCAGCCTCACCTCAGTCAGGTCGAGCTGTTCAGCTAAGGGAAGAGACCTTGCCCAAATGTTCCCTTTCTGTCTTCTCAAACCGATCCCTTTCAGTTTGTTCCTCCATTGCTAATTTTACTTTTGCTTGCTATTAAAATAGGTTAAAAGTTAAAAAAAAAAAAGAGAAAATACTTGTAACTTAAAATGAGAACAGCAATAGCACTGCTATTTTCATCAGCGTCTGACTTCTCATTTTGACAGAAAAAGTCATTTTGGGTCACTAATTGTTTTACTGAATTCTGCAAGTCAGATAAAAAGTTGAATAGATACGCAATTGTGATTTAAATCAGAAACTATTCTTTTAGCAGACAAAAAGAAGCATTTTCCTTTAGTAATTTGCAAAATGTGGTAAGTACATGTTACATTATTTTAAATACAGATTTCCCAGCCTTTTTATACTTACTTGGTCTGTAGCATACAATATAAATATTTTCTAATAATAAATAATAAAAATACGTTTCAGATCTTCCCCCCTGATTTTTTCATATGGGAAGTTATTCAAGCTTGTTAGATATAATTTATACTGTTTTGCCTGATATTTGCAATTAACAGTTTGCAAATATTTGTGTAATTTTTGTGGGTACTCTGCGTTTGCTAAGGTGTCTGAACACATACTAGCTAATGCTTGTATTGATAAAGAAAATGCATTTAAAGTAGTCTTTTTAGACATGGCACCACAATGAAATAAATCACCACAGGGATCAGACATGAAGAAAAAAGAAATGTCAGCGCTCTGACATCTCAGCCTTTCCTGTATTACTATTGCATTCGAGTGAATACAGCCATTAAAATAATTTCAAATAAATGGGGCAATTCATGTCTCTTAGCACTTTCTCCTAATGCCTCTGCTACACAGGGCTCAGGTTAATATACAAAGAATAAAAAGCTTCATTTCAGAACATGATAATGGCTTGTCCATTCTTGCCTTTGTGAGCAAGTTAACTACCTTGACTTAATTAAAAGTCAGTTCAGCCTCTGAAAAAAGCCAGATATGAGCACAACTGGGTTAGCCAAACTCCCTTGTTAGAAACGACAGTAATGAACTTTTGTCTCTGGATGTGAGGAAACGTATTTTATGTCTCAGAGATTTCCTTCACAGCTGTAAGTGCAAAAAATCTTGACCAGCTATTACTGTGTACCTGTCCTAGCTGACTTGCGGGCCCTTCACGTCGTGCTCTGAGCAGCCAGCTGTTGAAAACAAAATTCAGGGAGAAAACAACCTTTGTGCATACCTAGATGTTTATATTGCCGTAACTGCTTAACTATAGCTGTGGTGGTCTTTCCCCTGCCCTGGACCTCTTGCTCCATCGCGGCGTGACCGCGCAGCTGCTGTGTGCCAGCATGGTCCGTGTTGCTCGGGAGGCAGAGGGAGAGCATCACCCTGCCCACGCAGCCCGAGGGAGTTTTAAGCAGGACAGAAGTGATGCTCCTCAGGGCTCACGCCTAGCAGGCATCACAGGCAATTGCCCTACTCTCCAAACAGAGCTGGCCCTGCTGACACCTGCAGGTGCTCTTGCAGTAGCAGATTTATTTTGTGTGCCATTTCTAAAATCAGTGTTTCTCCAAGTCATCACCCAGGCCCGGTTTCTGCAGGTGCTGTCGTGCTGGTTGCATGGACTGGAGGGTGCGTCTCAGCTGTGCTGAGACGGGGGGTCTCAAAGCACCGAGCCAAAATCTGTGGCACGTCCCTTCCTGAGTGTGGGGAGCCGGCCTCCAGCCTTGCAGGGATCAGCTGCAAAAGCCCTGAATTAGTTATTAGCAAGCAAAATAATAGCTATTGCTGTCTTTCTGGTTTTGAAGAAGTGAATGAGTGACGTGCCTGTCTCAGATCTTTCACAACTGCCCTACACAGGGCTGGCTGGGGGGATTTCTGTCATTACTCCTCTCACCTTGGGCAGCCGTCGGTATGATTCACGCAGGGCGGAGTAGAAGGGCACAGGCCCGTGTATGGTGGTGGCTGTTTCTCTCTCTGGAAAGAGGAAGGAAACGACGACCGGTGCCTCCACACGGCATGTGGTGCTCGCTTACCCATGTCTGCAGCGTTTCCAAGAAGCCTTCTGCAGGTGCCGTCTCCCACAGGCACCCCAGCAGCTCCCGGCCGTGCCTCGGAGGACGCGAGCCGACCCGGGGCGGCTCTTGTGCCAAGACCCAGGCGTCTCCCCCCACCCCCTGGGCTGCCTTCCCAAAAGGCTCCATTGCTGTTCAGGCAACACAAAAAGGTGAGATTTTAAAAAGAGCAGGCATTGCTTTGAAAATCAAGATCCCTTGCAAATGCCGACTGCCCTGGAGGTGGTTGAGTGTGTCCGCTAGCCACAGGCAGGGCCACCGTAGCCGAAGGTGGGCAGCCAGCCCCAGCGTGCGAGGGAAGAGACCCAAGACTGATACTCCTCAACTTGGTAGATGAATTAATTATGTAGAAGCAACTGGAGGGAGACTTACGTGTCTTATATGCCAAATCTCTGGTAACACATAAGCAACTGCTGAATTTTCTCTTTCCCAGAAAACTCTGTTCTTTTTATATATAAACTTCTAAGTAACTTTCTGGCTATTACCGTGACTAAATGCTTGCATTTATCTGCCATCGTGACACCAGATCTGCTGCTTACAAGCCAGTGTCAGCGCCATCCTGCTGTGAACGACACAGTGTTCAGCACAGCACACACCTGAGTAAAGGGTAAAGGTCACAAGATTTCGTAAGAGACTGGTTTAGGACTTCTAATGGATCTTGGACATTAAAATATATACATACATTTTGAATTATTATGTAGCATGTGGAATTTGTGCTGGTATCTGATCTGTCATAGAGTTATTGACCAACTAAACCAGAGCTGCAGCCTTGGCTCATGATTAGGGCATTGGCTTAGACAATGAATGTTGCTATTTAATCCCTCTCCCATCATGCAGAGCTTGGCCGAAGCCGGTTAAGGTCAATGGGGAGCTTTTAAATTTAACTAGGCTCCGGACCAGGCCTGCGTAAGCCTGCACAAGTAACATTTAGAAGCACAACTCCAAACGGACTGCTGGTGCAACCGACCTGAACCAGGGATTATGTTCAGGATCAGCCTGACCCAGACGGATTCCCCTTGCCTAAGCCTGCTCTCCATGGCTGGCTGTTGAATGGCCCCGCGCGTGAAACGGGGAGATGGCCCTGACCTTTTTGTAAAGTACTTTCAGATCAGTCATGAAAGATCTTGGTGCTGGTGAGTACTTCTGAGTTTGCCAGGTCCTAGCTCCCCTTCTGAGAAATGTTTCTGCTGGTGGGTTTGACCTGCAGAGTTTGCTCTGAATGGATTTGTAACACAACTTTATGGGATTAGGGCTTTCCCACGTTTCAATTCACTGCAGGCATAGGGAGTAGGTAAGCATAAGGGACAGAAAGAGAAGAGACAATATAACAATGCATTAATTACTTTACTGTTTTAACAGATCGTAATCACGACTATCAACATAATGCCCTTTTTAATTGTAGAAAACATGGGTATGGGCTGAGCTAACATCTGATTCATCAGTGACATGTTTAGAAATCAAATTCTCCCTGAGGGAGTTATGCTGAGTGCTGGGAGGGTAAAGCAGAGGGAAGGTCCCTCCATACTTACCCCTACCTGCTCTTTCTGGAGCATGCTCTTGCATTCCCTGTAGCAACTGGACTCTGGGCTGGACTGATCTCAATGTGTGCAATAGGGACATTCTTACAGTAAGGACTTAGTGCCCAATCGACAGGTCTCACGGAAATTTCATTACCTTGAAATTGTTCCCATTTCCTTTACGGGTGAACAGGAGGGACTGAACACAACCTGAGCAAGAATTTAGGTTTAGCACAACCAGGGAGAGTAGCCGTGAGGTGAGCGACTATGGTCTTTTCATCCTTAGAATTTCACCCTTCCATGATAAAATACTGGGGAGAAATGACCACTGTTCTCCAAATTGTTCCTTTGCGATGGGAAAGATTTTTCTTCTGCAGTGGGAACAGTCAGGGGTGCCCATATGGAGTCTCAGGCTCCCGATGCAGTACAAGACATAACTCAAGGAGATTAACTCAAGGAGAGGAGCTTCAGACTCTGCTCCACGTCCTCCACAACTTTCCACCTGGCTGCCAAGAAAACTGATGCACTGCCTTTGCTCTGGAGCATCCTCAAGTTTTTGGCTCTCTAATGTGCAGGGCCATAGCTTTGCTATTTTTCCCTGATCATCCAGAGGCATTTAAAGAAAACGAGGCCTCTTTACCCAAGAAATTCCCCTCCTGCTTTCATAGCTGACACGTGCTTATGACTTCCACTGCTGAGATGTCACAATTTAACTTTTAATTTACAGATGAAAGAAATCCTATGAGCCTTGCCTAGCAAAAAGAAGATTAGTTGGGAAGTTGCTTTTCCCCCCTGAGAATAGCTAGTTCTGGTGGACTCGATCTTTGCAGTAGGTGTCAGCCAACATTGGTGGAGTTAACTCTCTGTGAAACTGCACAGCAGAGACTGGAGGGATATCACTGCATTGCATATTACATAGATGAGTGATATGGCTTTAAGCAGAGACTACAAATAGCATATGAAAACAGAGATGGGTTCTGGAAAGATCTAAGGCAGAAGGGGTTGGTTAACTGGGTTCCCGAAAAGATACTGATTTCTGATTGGGATCTGGGACAAATCGCTCAGGGATGCTATTGAACTATCCAGAATTAACAGGGCATTCACTGAGCAGAGGGGCTTAGATGTCTGCAGGGTAGTGCTCTGACATTGTGCACATGACAGAAGAACCAAAACAGTGGGCAAACTGAAACCTGAGGCAGATTGGCTTGAAAAAACCCTGCCTTTGACTCCACAAAATCAGTTTGCAGAGCTGCATGTGCTGTGATGAACAAGAGAAGCTATGAGTGTGCCAGGCATGAGGAGTGAGATGCAGAAGCAGCAGTGGACCACATCATGTCACAGGAGTCTGCAAGCACCAGGAGAAGACACCCGGGGCAGGAAGAGAACACAAAAGCCTGGGAGCTCAGAGGTGCTCTTCACAAGAGCAATGGACAAAGCTGCAGCAGGAGATGGGCAGAGTCAGCATGAATGTGAATGGAAATTACATTCATTTCTGTACAGGGCAGAGGTATGTAAGCAACTGCAGAGCTAAAGATAATTATGTAACACTTAAAAAAATCCTTGGGCTGTGGAAAAAAAGCTGTGCCAGGGTCTCTGAGGACTTGCAGGTATATGAAAAGATAGGGAAATAAAAGCTTTGATTGGACCTGGGGCTCCCAAAGCTGCTACCGCTTTGTGAAGGTGATGCTGTGCTTTTCTGGGGGGAAACACGGACAACGGGGACTCTGAAGCGTGGCCCTGTGCTGGTGTTGCCCTGGGAGGTACATGTTACAGAGAAATGAGCCACGCTTTCTCTGAAGCCCAAAGGGAAGGAGGCAATGAATCAGCCATTTTGCTGAAAAGGTCTCCAAGATGCAGCAGCCTGAGAAAGCTGAGCCACAACTGAAAGAAAAGACAGGAGCCATGTCGATATCCGGGGTGGCAGCAATGGGTCTGCAAGGCCACGCAGACATCCTGGGGGCTGTGGCAGGACCATGTCTGATGACAAGGCTGAGTCTAACTCTTACCATTCCCTGGCTTGGCTGGGATGGGGATGAGAAACATAGGAGACTGGCCTCTGAGGGACATCCGTAGCCCACGTGGGCAGCAGCATGCAGAGGTGCCTGAGCTAAAGCCACTAGTCCCCAAAGTGGGAAGCGTGTGCCTGTGTTGATGTGGCACTAAGAGACGGGTTCACCACAATGCCAGGTCCCACTTTGACCTCAGTTTAACAGAGTGCAATGGGCTTCAGGACTGGCTGCAAGACACTGAGAGTGGTTGGAGCACCAGAATTTGCAAGAGAAGCTTGCCAGGATAATACAGCAATCGGGAGCAAGACGTGCAAAAAAAATTGAAGTAAAATAATGACAAGTTCATTGTGTGCCTCCAGTGCGTGCACAGCTTTACATGACAGCAAGCAGCTGTGAGGGACTTTGCATCCATGCAAGCATCTCGTGATTTGGTGCTCCCAGTGGGATGTGAGTGAAGGAGCCACAGCTGGAGCAGGCAGTGACCCTGATGGACTGAGGTTTGCTCCTCCTTGATCTCACAAATATTGTGCAGGACACAGAGGGCAAACAGGAGAGAGAATCAGAGCGAAGCAGGGTCAGACTCAAGTCTGCAAAAATAGGTTTTCTGTCGGTACTTCTTATGGACATTCACTGGCCATATAGAAGTAATTGAAGGGATCTGGTAATGGCTTCAAAACATCAGCTAGGTAGGTAGGACTGCCACTTATGGAGGCTGGTGTAGGGACTCCATTTTTTTCCATGGGCTGAGGATCAGGGGCCAAGGCCAGGGCTGAGGCCAGGGCCGAGGCCAGGTCCAGACCTGTTTGAACTCATCAAAGAGGCAGGAGATGTGGGAAGAACAGTTATCATGTGCCTCATCAGACAACTGGAGGTGTAAAGCATCCATGGTAGTTGACAGTGCAGTCATATTTCTGCTTCCCTATGAGGAACTGAGCTTGGCCAAGGAAGCCAGCCTGTAGGAGCATGCTTCCTGTTGACCATGCCAAATGCTTGGGGAGCAAATCTCCCCTGTGAATTCCTCTGCATCCATCTTCTGAAGGTAGTTTGGGACAAGACCTGCAGGAATGGAAATGTCACTTCCTGATGTGGTGACCACATTCTCAGGTTTGAACCCATTGGCAACACAGTGAAGGAATTAGGGGCTGCCAGATGTCAAAAGAGCAATGTGTCTCTCTCGTTGCTCCCTATCTGGCCAGTTTAGCACAGCAGATTCCCATCTTTTTCAGTCCAGAGGCCTTCACTGTCAATCTTCCCACATGTGCAGTACAACCCTTGCAAAACCATTTTCTTTTCACAGGCTGAGTGCATACATGTAACAGGTCATTGGGAAGCAGATCTGCATCTTGTGCCTCCTCCCAGCGTGGTCCCGGGACAATGAGAAAGCTCCCTCTCGATGTAGCAAATGTTGATCAAGCTGCAAAACCACTTGAATGACTGTGACAGTGATGCTGCTTGGACATAGCAAGGCAAATCCTCTAAGACAAATATAAACTCAAACATTTCTACAGTGCAAAGGGGGCTGGGGTCACAGAATGAATAATACTGGCAAGCCGAGGGATGGAGATGATGCAGTCTGCAAGAGCTGGCACCAGCTGGATTTTGTGATCACTGCTCCATGCTCTTTGTGGTAAGTGTGAACACTGCCAGGGTTGCAATGAGAATTCAGTCACGTACCTGTGCTTCAGTTAGCTCAAGTCTGAGTCAATCACTGAATGATCCAACAACGAACAGATTTAGCATTAATGGTCACAACATTAAGCCCATGGTAAATGGCACAAACAGGAATCATCTTTTTTTCTTTCTTTCTCTGAAGTGTTCAGAGTCCATTTGTTTAGCAAACTATTTTTATAGGACCACAAACCTGCCCTGAGTTTCAAATTCATGGAGAGCTTGCACTTATTGCAAGGAGTAATTTACAGGTTTGAGGAGTATATGGTTACAGTTATAGTATATAGTTAAGCGAACTTAGTTCAAATGTGTAAAATATAGCTTACTGGGATGGTCTGCACACCTGCAGATGGGAACATCTGAAGAGCAGTTTAGGTTCAGAGCTGTGCTAGACCACTTGATCAAAAAGTAGTGAAGAGCCGTAACAGCAGCAGTGGTGGAGGCTCTAACAATGAGAGGAACGTAAGGATGTGGTTTGCTCTCAAGAAGGTCTTGAAAGAAGGTAGGAGGGGGAAGGAGGAGAGAGAGGTGGGCTGCTGTAAGTAGAACGGTAGGAGCTAAAGCGTAGCGAAAGGAAATAGCTGAGGCTGTAAAAAGTGAAAAAGGTTACTGAGAACCGAAGAAATCGGAGAAGAGACAATGTGGCCGAGGGGAGCTTTTCCTCAGCTCTACACTCCTGTTTTCAAAAGCTGTTCACTTGATGTGGTTTGCAGCACAAGAGGGTATCTGGACAATTTACTCTGATTCTTCTGCAGGCAGAAGACCAACAAACGTGACATCCCAAACTAGGAACTCATTGATCAAAGGGCAACATGAGGAATGACCTGCATTTGCTGGTCAAATCGAAGGGCTCTCCTGCGAGGTCAGCATCTGCCATGCAGGAAAGTGTGGAAGGGTGGCTAAGGCCACCCCCAACCCAGTGCTCTCAGGCACAGTTAGAGGCAAAGCCTAATACACTCCCTTAAAAAAACAAATTCACTGCGCTGCAGCAGGCTGTGACACTTGTGTGTGGCCCCACACTCGCCTCCCCAGCGCCTGCTCCTCTCCCAAACGTTGCCTGGGGCTCAGGATGCATGTCCCCGGCTCAGGGGACTGTGGCACAGGGGACGGGAGGGCTGTCCCTTGGCCAGTGCAGCTCTGCCAAGGGCCAGGAGCTTGGTCCTGCACCCATGGTAAGAAGTCTGAGCTCAGGAGCAAGTGGGGTGGCTATTTTGGAGGTGCTGGGGCCAGGGGGACCGTGGAAAGAGGACAGAGCACCTGTGAATGCCCTGGGGTACAGTGAGGCACCAGATCTGTGACACCCAGTGACACCAAGTGGTAGCAGCCAGGGTGCAATAGTGTTTGTGGCTCTGAAACCTAAGGCTGATATTTTCCTTGTTGCCTGTATACTTACTACAAACATCATGAAACTTGTAGGGAAACCCAAAGCTTGGTGACCTTGGCTTGCTAAAGAAAATGTTTCCAAGATATGGCCTCACCCTAAACAACTTTTGCATCTGACTTAGTAGCTTTTCACTCTGCTGGGACTCAAGCTGTGGCACTGATCCTGCCCGGGTTTGCTGCAGACCACTGGGGAGCAGCCTGCCAAGCATGCAGCAGTTTGCACAAAGTCTCATTTGCCAGTTGAGTGATCAGGGTAAAAAAATCACCTTGTGCCTAAGATGAAGTGACACAGAAAGCGTTCAGAGCATGTGCTGTGGGACCGGTGCTCTGCTGCGAAGTCCTGCAGATGCTTGAGAGACCAGGTGGGTTGTGATGATGCATGGTCCTCTTGGGATATGAGCTCTACATACCAGTGGGTTTTGTCTGGGTTTGCTTTTGGAACAACATTACTCTGAGCGTAGCTTAGAGCAGAGCTGCTGGCCCAACAGCTGGTATTTCAAAGTGTTTGAGATCCACATGCCCATCTGCACAGCACTTCAGAAGAGTTGTCAGGAAAGGAGCATTCACAGAATTGAAGAGAGACAAAAGGTTAGTAATCAGCAGCCGTAGGTAATGCGGTCAATGGGCTGTATTCTTCTCTCCTTGCCTTGCAAGAGCTTGCTCACAGGCTCCATTGGTGCCAGCTGTTTGCAGATGTGCAACAGCATGGGCAGGGGGCTGCTTCTGCCTCCCGTCCGCTCTCCCAAAAAACAAGGCCAGAGGTGTAGCAGAGATAAATAGGTACTTCTAACATACAATTCATTTGGTCTATTCCAGACATTGGTAAGTGAATTGTGCCCCAGAAAAGCATGTTTCTCTCTCTCAGCTGTAAAATGAGTCTAGACAACTCACTCTGCCAAAGCTGTCTATGCTGTGACATCTGAAGATGCGGAGATTCATTCCACCCTTGTCTACAGACACTGTGCACAGCCCACAGTTCACACAGCTTCTGGGACCCTTCTGTGCCCTTTCTGATACTGGTCCGGTGAATCCTGCCACAGCTATCGCCACTGTGGTGCCCGTACGTCACAGCAGAATGGGTGAAGCTGTCTTTCCCAAGGGATGTGTGTCTCAAAGGTGGATGAGTTCAGCTCAGATCACAGCRTTTTCACTTAAGTTGTTTGCATATTTCCATGACACTTTCAAGAACTGAGTATTTCTGAGGTTTTTGCTCCTCCATTGAATTTAATTGAAATTTGCCAATGCATTAACAAGTCGTTAGAGAGGAGAGAGACAAGCAGGCAGCAATCACATAATCCTTGTTTTCTTAGGAATTCAGGCGATTAGAGTGATCACCTTATTTCTGTGCTTAGTCTGATCCCTAGGGAAAAATCTTTCCAAACAGCGTATTCAGCTACATAATGCACAAGACCGAGATGCTGCTGTTGAAGCTGTGGGCGGAGATATAACAAGATTTCTACTTGCATTTAAACCTTATTTTATACTACAATGCCACTGAGAGGGATGGAGGCGCTTGTCACAGCTATGGTTTGTCTTTCTGAAGTTAATTGCACTTTAAAGGTGTTTTTTCCCCACCTGTCACACCAGAGGCAGAACTAGAAACTGCCAGGAACGACTTTGTGCAACAAAGCAGCATAAAGGTACAATCATCTATATTTGATGTAGAACCAAATAAAAATCAGAGGAATTAGAGACAAAGGTAAGCTTACAGGCCTAAATGTTTGAAGTTCAACTTCTGCATCAAGATCGACAGGCTTATTCTACCCTGTAGATTTGAGGCATTTAATCTCACGGCGGCCACTTCAGAGGCTGCCCGTTGGACAGGGTATAAAGTCAGCTGTGACACATTGATGTCAGATTTAGGATTATTGAGTCAGGGATGGACACCGATGGGGTGTGAGGGATGTGCAGCATGACCGCATGGCCTGATGCTGATGCGACGGGTAGAGCCCTCCCTTTTTAGCCATCCTCACTCATAAAATGGACACTGTCAACTTTGCAGCTGGAATTAAATCCAGAGGGCAATCCAGAATTCATTTTGACACTGGATTAACAGTGAAACTTGTCTGTTCTTGGATTTTTAGCCATGAGGTTTTCTGCCAAAGCAGATGTGTGTTAAATCTAACAATTCAAATGAAGTATTGTTCATCCATTACACATTAAGGTTAAGACCTTAAAATCTTTCACTACATGGTAGAGAGTGTTTGGGCGTTCACCCAGCATGAACGTGGCCCTCTCTCCTGAAGGGAATGGAAATTATTAAACTCAGCGCAGGTTTAGCGAACTACAGCATGGAAAGAGAGCGGCTCTGACTCATCTACTCTGCAAACAACCGCATGAGACTGCAGTTTCATTTTTTGATGTGGTCTCGTTACAGAAGTGTATGCCAGCTGAATTATCACGATGAAATACTGTTCCTTCCACCTGGCTAAGCACTTGGTAATTTTGCTTGAGGTTCTGGGGGAGGAGAGCTGAAGCTGCTTCAGTGGGCGTCGTACCTGCAGTTCAAGCAATAATTCAGTCCTTAGCGCCTTCAGGGAGGAGCTGAGCTCTCCCACCCACTCTTTTTATCCCCTTCATGGAAGAGAAAAGGGAGGTACATGCAGAAAGGACTAGGTCTTGTCCTCTGAGGTCCACACACATAAGAAACCATTCAAGGAGACTGCAGTGAAATAAGGAGGCCTCTGCTGTCTGTGCCAGACAACATTGCTTATATAAAAATGTTTGGTGAGATTAGGGCACGCTCCTGTGTTTTATCAGAATGATGTAATGAGAGAAGAGGGAGAAGCTCTCAGATGCATAGTCCCTCCTTCGGTATCAGACGGACCTCCCTCTCCCTTACTGCGTGCATCTGTAGATCACTGCGCTGCGCCGCCGCTGTGATTTGGGAATACTTTTAATTATAAAGTATATCCAGTATGCAGTTACAAATGATATTAATTTTGGCATCTTCATTAGCTATACCAAGAAGCAACTAACAACAGTCACTGGGCTCTGCCTACTGGACACCTCCCCTGTTCTGTGGTCTCCAGCCCCATCGGGAGGGGATGCAGCATATCCTCATACAGCAAACAGTATTTTCTCCCTTTAACACTCACTAGCCCTTAGGTAAAATTTCACCTGGAGTATTCCTTGGATGGAGGTTTCAGGACAAAAAATATTTCACTGAAAAGTTTGTCATTGGCATTCCCAGCGTTTGTCACCTCCTTTCACAAATCAATGCCACTGGGAAGCTGGTGAGATGCCATTGGGCTCAAGGTGACCAATAATTGGCTGTTTCACATAAATTAAAGTGACTGGGAAGTTTTCAACTCAGACAGCCTGATCAATTGCAAGTGTACAACTCCAAGTCTGAAGATAAGACGAGAGCTCTGGGCCGTGTAATCTCACTCCTCTTCTGAATTTTAAATGCTGGTTCCTACCTATGATGAGGAGAAACACCATCATATAAATAAAACCACTGGATAACTGTGAACCACTGATAACTGAGTCCTGCACTAACAAGCATTTGGCTACTGGGTCCTTTTATCTCCCACTTAACGGGAGATAACAGGCCTTGTTCAATGGTAGCCTGACCACGCTCCCGTTTAAAGGGAGTCAAGGTCTTCTCTGTCCTATACCGCAGAACACAAATATGACACCCCAAAATAGAGACAGATCATTTGATTAAAGGACACATGAAAGCTTTATCTTTGCCAGGGAGCTAATTGCCTGAAACGAAGAGACGCACTCCTTGACTGGATTAGGTCAGAAGTAAGGCAAAGCTTACGGTGGAGTAAGCTGCTTGGTTAAAATACCTCTGGGTGAATGCTCCTGCTCTTTGATGAAGCATGAAGTCATTAACACCTTTTTACCTTGCGTTTTGCTGAGGAGGAGTGTGTATGCATGGGTAGTTACCATGGAATAAATGACATGCTGTAAATTCACACTTGTCAATTCATTTCTTCATGTGCCCATGCTCTTAGACAGAGGAACACCCTGTTTCTGGATGGTGGGTGAGGAGCAGTGTGAGGAAGATAACACTGTCAAAACAAAGCTGCTTCTGTGCATACGTAGTAGGAAAATCAAGGGGCTGAGAAACCTTACGGCCACAAACAGTGTGCCTGCAGGCTTCCCCACAGTCCTGGCCGCCTCAGGCTGACTCAAAGGCAGCATACCGGGTCTGCCCTGGAGAACCGCAAGGGGAAGGGACCACTGGCAGAAATGGGAGCTGGAGTGCTCATCTTCCACTCAGATGCCAACACCCCAATTAAAATCGGTAGGTACCCAAACCCCTTCTTCAGGGTTTTGTAGCCACAAAAAACAAGAAAAAAGATTATTGCTTGCTTCTGCAGGACCAGGTGGGGAAATTTTGTGGAAGAAGAAAAAAGCTGAACTTGCTTCAGTGCTTATTGTATGGTTGGAGGTGTAGACATAGGCATGCCCTGGAATCTCTGGCCCAGGAAGCCTTTCTTTGCTTCCTGCACTCATGTCAGGCTTGGCTGTGCTCTGCCCATGGGAGTATTACCACAAATTCCATCACTGGATTTTTCAGCTTAATTTTGCTCCTTAATTTTCCTTCAGGAGCCTTCAGAGGTCTTTATTTTTCCTCAGTCGCCCTGGTGAAAAGGAAGCAGGTAGCCACGCTTCCATTCGGGCTGGGATGAGCAAATCCAGCGATGGGGATGTGCGCAAGGGGCCGGGGTAGGCTGGGAAGCTTCTCCTGGGCACGGGAGCCACTGGCAGCACCCACCGCACTGCTGCCCTAGCCCAGTTTTTGCAGCCACTGTCACTGAAAACCAAGTAAATTTTTTTTTTTTTTTTTTTTTTAAAGTTACTTTCTTTGGGTAAAATTAAATATTGAGGTTAGTGCTGGCTGTTAAAATACTTTCCTGGTTCTGGAGTTTTTTTGCAGGGGCATAAGGTGGGGGAGCTGCTTGCGCTTGGCGCCGATTGACGAGCGAGCTGAAGTAAACTACGCGGCTTAACCACAGGGGCCTGTTTTCTTTCTGCGCCGGAAACACCTGCCAAAAAGGCTGCATTCACTCGGGCTGTACGAAGAAAAGCCCCAAATGAAACTTCCAGCCATACGGCAACAGGTTAGGAGGTGATACTTGGTACACCGGTTTAAATTCAAGGCAGCTCACTGTACCGTTTCACCAGGTGCATGGCAAAGATAGGGGTGTGGGGCAGCAGACTTCTGTGAAATCCATTTTTCGCAACGGGCTGTGCGCTGCCAGCTCACTGGGAGATGCATTTTGCCCACTGGCCAAAAAGAATTTGGAAAAAA
The DNA here is from genome assembly GCA_035582835.1 of Phoebastria nigripes. Taxonomy (NCBI): domain Eukaryota; kingdom Metazoa; phylum Chordata; class Aves; order Procellariiformes; family Diomedeidae; genus Phoebastria; species Phoebastria nigripes. The sequence goes on along the minus strand of JAYKAV010002020.1, from coordinate 332,810 downwards.
TAAATTGCAACAGAATGACTGTGTGTGATTCGTACCCCATACCGCAAGACACTGGCCGTGGAGCTGCTGGCCGCGGCATGGAGGCACGGCGCTGTGGTCCAACCGGCCCGCAACGCAATGTGGCAAGCAGCTCTTCCCCGAGCACCGGCTGCTGTGGAGGGGGTGGTGTGCACTGGGTCCACACCCAGTTCCTCTGGCAACAGAGGTGCTGCAGCCCTGCCCTGGGGTGACCTGGACCCTCTGTGCCCCAAAAAGCATTACCACGTCCTCAGCTGAAACGGTGACCTTGCATTTCTGTAATTTGAAGGGATAGCTTGGTGGTGCTTCATGAGGAGGAGCAGTTGGCTGCTTTTGTACCCTCTGCACTCTTTGACATGTGGTTTGCATGACAAAAGCCCAGGGCAGGTCAAAGCCCGAGCCCAGGAACATGCAAGCCCTGCACCCGTGCCTAGCGAAGTGCAGCCTGCAGAGGAGGGGCAGCCCGTAACGCCTGATCGGACAAGCAGTTAAACGTTTTTGCCTCCTCCTCCTTTTGGCAGCTACCCACTGCGCACGATTCACTGCCTGTGCCCCGCTCGTCAGCCCTTCTCCTCCAACAAATGGAGGCTTGCCAAGCTGGGGCACATTTAAATGTCAAGATCTGGGAAAAAGTCATCCTGCCTCTTTTAAACTTTGCTAAACTGGGCCCGGTAAAAGCACAGGCAGCTTTTGGCAAGCTGCCTAAATCTGGTACATTTTCCATGCATACTGTTTGCCCAATAAGCAGGTCTAAGTTCTAGCACTGGGGATCCTGGTGGGGACAATACCTGTGGCCCGTGAAAGCCATCCCTTGAGTCTTGCAAGCCCAGCTGTGTCTGATAGCTCTTAAAACTCCAAATGTCATCTCCTACCAACACCTCTGGGTAGATGCAGGGATACGTAGATGAATGAATGCACGGATGAATGCGCGCATGAATGCACGTATGGATATTGGTCTGCAGTGCACCAAGACCACCGGTTCCTTCCTGACCATGAAAGCAGCAGGTGACCTGCATGGCTGCAGCAGGGTCTGGAGTGCTATGCACACTCACTTGGTCTCATCCCTAGTTCCCTTCAGGTGTCTGTACAGGTGACTGCAGTTAGCAAGTCTTGCAGAAAGTGATGGCTCTGGGGGCTGAGCCTGCTTGAGGCAGGAGGATGGCATCGGCTTACAAGCTACCATATCCTGAATGGCTCACACTGCTGCTTGTTGTGAGCACCACCCAGCGCAGAGCAGCTCTCAGGACACAGTGGATGCGTCTCCTAAATGTCTTTTAGCATTTTGGTTTGTAGTACGTGGGCTTTTGTGAAGCTGCCACAGTATGTCAAAAGGGTGCAGTCTGGGCACTTGCAGAACTCACTTTGTGAACTACGTGGTGAGGACCAGAAATGCTTGTGGAAAAACTAGCGTTTGTCAATCCTCTCATGTCCAGGTGTGAAAAGACCAGGGATCAGCTGAGGGTTAAAACTTAAACATCCATTGAATAAAGAATATCTTTATTAAAAAAAAAAAAAAAAAAAGCCAACAGAAAATGCCCTGACACTAATGTGACCTCAGTGGCAGAAAGATAGCCACGTCCATGTATTCAGAGTTGGAGGAGATACTGCAACAGGAACAAGATGCTCAAGTGGGTTGCTGGAGCTCTACAGATGACATGCATTGCCTCTGTTCCTCCCATGCTTGTGGAAGTTCACCTTACTGTTAAATTTCCCTCAGATATTGCACACAGGGTATACCTGTCACTAATATTACATGTGTTGGTTTATTCTATTGCATGACCAACAAAAGTGCATTTTCAGAAAAATCCTCTATGATTTTTGCTGTTTAACCCCCTAAAGGCTTTTATCCCAAAGGTTAGTAGCAAACAAACTGTACAACACGCCTGTAGTGTGAGGACGTGAGAGGTCACTCTGCCGAGCAACTAGGGGTGAGAGGATGGGGTGTGCCATGAAGTGACCAGGCAGTTAATGCCACAAAGTGCTGTCGTGAAAGCCAAGCTGATGCAAGACTTGGTTCCAAATTGACCTAGTCTTAAAGTAAATCTGAGTTTCTGAAGGAATGAGCGGAATGTGCCAGGAAGTAAAGAGCTGAGTAAATCTAAACGAGTGGCTTGTACTGGATATTGGGGTCCAGCCTACATAACGCTGTTGGAACTTGTGGCTAAAGAGTATTAGGTATCTTTATAAATACTCAATGCAAAATGCATATGTGAAATAGCACAAAAGGCTTTAATAATTTTAAGGTCTGAGCTCTCCAAGTCCAAACTTGTAGCATATGGTGTCTAAGGCTTAATCTCCATAAGGAGTTCACATGCTACCTCCAGTCTTTACATTAGTTTACCTTGACTTTTTGAGGATCATGTGATTTTGCCCCACTCCACTACAGACTGAGCCTGGAAAGAAGAAACAAGTATCCATCTGGTCACATTGCTAGGGTAAAACAAGATTAAATTTATCTGTTTAAGTTGTCAATTGATTCCCCTTCATTAGGAAGTGGCTGCATTTCAGTGCTGTTGTGCCCAATGGATTACAGAATTTTTTATGCTGTAATGCAAAGCTTCACCCCTGTGATGTGCACAATGCTTAGCAACCCAGCAGGGAAGCTCCTTGGAAGTTTTAACAATACATCAGTTAAATTGATGTAACTTCCTTTCCCTTGCCTGGCTTTGTTATCCAGGAGTTGTTGCTGCAGTAACATAGCCTTGGGATACGCAGCAATTAAAACTATGGGTGGTTGCACTGTAGGAAGATAGTGCCCCAGGAAGACTACTTCACAGATGTGTTTTTAGGATGTAATTTGATGAAAACTTTTTGGCAGGAGAACCAACCTATGTCATTTTCTTACTTGGCCTCAGCTGGGTCAGTACAGCTTTTTGTAGATCTACACCATAAAGTTAATCTGATTATTTTTAATCTACGTTTGTTTCTATATTTGCTTCAGGTTTAGCCTAGCAAAGTGTACTAGCTGAGGGAGATAGCACAGCAAGGGAATCAACAGCAGTGGATGAGAAAGGGCTTATGGTAAGCTGGTATTGCTGCTGAGAAAACACTTGTGAACCTGTAGGTGCAGCACAGCCTTGAGCATTTGTTCAGGAGCTCTTTTCCCTGTTGGGAGAAAAGTAACCATTGCCATTTGGAACTGCTTACAGAGCTGACGAGGAATCATTGTGGGACAGCTCTCTGCACAGCGGCATTCAGCCTATTTTTGTGAGTTCCTCCTCCACACCATTCTTCCCTGCTTGCTTGGCATCACGGAGATGAGCACTGGGGACACCCAGAGAGGCTTTCCTGACTTTGAGCTGGCTACAGTGAGGGAAGGCAGTACAGTTTGATACATCCTTTGAAGAGGGATCAGCAAAGGATCGTAAGAATCATCAAGGGGAAGGCTTCTATAGGTAAGGAGACTGAGACTGCAGTAGCAACAGCTGAGGTTGGATGCAGCTGCTATGGAACTGCAACTTGGACAACAGGGTCAACTTCCCTGCTGGTGTCACATTCAGTTAGCAGCTCAATTCCCTCCACGCTCACAGCTTCCAATCACTGACCATCAGCTAGCTTTGCTTCTCATTCCATTAGACAGTAAAAAGGATGCACGCTTGTATCAAGTTATCTTGTCACCACTGTGATGAATAGCCTTTGACCAGGGCATAACAGAAAGACTAGAGAAGTTCTTGAAAGAAAATGCAGTTTAATATAAGATTACACAAGGTCAAAATACAATTAGAACAAACATGCTGAATAGCATGCAAACTGACCCACAAGTCACAGCAGTTTTAAAACCATGACACTCCATTCTCAAAACCATCCCAGGTGGGAAAAATCACCTTGTACTAGTTACTCCTCTTCTCTGTAACTTTACAGAGCATTGAAACTTTAGTCTGTATAAAGTATAAAATTTCTGCATTGCAGAAGACACCCCTTACTGTGGAAGCCCAACAGATAGATGAAACTATGTCTTCTTCAGGATCTTCACCACCACCTTGCTATTCTGTTAATAGCTTCATCAGAATACCCATGAGATACTGCTGTTACAACAGTCCCCAACCAGAAGAAATGCACACCATACTGTTTTGGAGGAAGTCCAGCAAGCCCAAGAGCACGGTGGAAGACAGTTAGGAACTCTCTCTGTCACAGCCATACTGTCTGAGTGCACGAAGAGAGGGCCCTCTCCTTGTGGCCGTGCTGCCACATATATATGGAGAGCTTCAACAGGACATACCCACATCTCTTTAGATAATCTCAGTTGGATCAAAAACCTCTCCTGGCCCATATGAGATGTATGCAAACAAAGGTTTGCACCCCCTTCAGTCAGCTGGAGGTCACACAAGTACAGGAGCTCTGGCTGTGTTGTGTTTTGCCACCATCTCTTCTATACGGAGTGCCCCCAGAAAAGCTACAGTAAACATGGCACAGAACAATACACACTCATAAGGAGAGCTACATGCAGATTCCAGAGTCCCCAGGAGAGATCTTAACACTTCAATAGTTACAGGAGAGTATTTATCATTTGAAGGGCCAGTCCTACATTTCAACCTTGGTATCACGTGACAGGTAACAAGATCTTGAAGAGGATCAGGATTATCTACCATTCTGGAGATGAAGGACAGTCCTTCCACATACATTATAATTTTTGTGGGAGGCAGATCCTGAGACTCGATGACAACCAAGAACTCTCTCACTTGATCCATGGGAATTGGCCAGACGACAGAGCCATGCCTTCTCTAAAGGCAAGGAAATTCTTCAGGCCCTCATGGTAGACCTGCCATAAGTGGCTATCTCCTGAGTCCTCCAATAAGAGCAGAGCCTTCAGGGGCCAAGGGCCCAAAGGATGCTTCTCAGGAACCTGGTTGAGTTCATCTGCTGAAAGAAATCCACATTAGCAACAGCAAACAAGGTAGTCTCACAGACAGTAAGCAGACAAGTTTCCTCCCTTTCAACACACTTCTGCTTTTGCTTGAACTTCTCTGAAAAAAGCCTGTCCCTTGCGTTCTTATGACTCTCACCTGCACAGCTTCCAACAGCCAAAGCACAAGAAAAGAATTAAATTCTCAAAAAACATAAAAACTCCAGTGATTTTTCTCTTTAAAGCAATGCCTCAAGCCTGGTGACAGACCCAGCACACTACAGCAAGGTTTCTGCAACCCCAGACCTCCATCAAGGGGCACAAGGGGTTGAGAGTAACAAAGCTACACATCGCAACAGATTCAGCAGTGCACACAGGTCCCAGAAGTCTTCCAGCACTGAGGTCAGATCCCACAGAAGAATCTGCCAAGCCTCTGCCAACCTCCCCCACCATGCAGCGGACCCCCCAGGGCCACACTCACCAGCTCCTCCCCTGCTGTCAGCCTCCACTCCACTGGGACCCTACGATCCAGTGCAGCCACCCAGACTGCGCCGCAGCCACCCCGTACCTGGCTCCCACAGCAGCGCCCAGAAGGGTGAAAGTGAAGCGAGCGGCTCGACCCCCGCCGCCCTGCACGGCCAACAAAACCGCACCCACACGCCTGCGACGCAGCGACGCCTCACCACTGCCTCCGTGCTGCCCTTTTATAGCCTGGCCTGTACTGCTAACCAATCGGAGCGTCCCCCGCCCGCCCTCGCCCCTCTCTTAGCCAATCGCCGAGCGAGCCACGTGGCTCTGCGCCCCGCCCCGCCCGGCGGCGGCGCCTGTGCCTGCGGGACGGAGCGGGGGCGGCGGGGCAGCCTCTGCGGGGTCACCCCGTCCTGCCTCCTCCGCTGGGGCCGCCCGCGGGCCTGGGCGGGAACCGCCCGGAAGATGGGATTTCACTGCCTGGAGCTAAATGGGCCGTTACCGCCTTCATTGTGCTGCAACTGGGGGCTGAGGAAGGCGCCGGCGGTGAGAGATGGTGTGCCCGCGGGTGCGCCTCCGCTGTGTGACTTGATCTCCTTGGCCCTGGTTGCTTTCTGGAAACCGCATCTTGGAGAGCCCAGGAGAACAACGGGTAGGTAGCGCAAGTGCTTCTCTCTCCTTTTAACCTTATCGGTAAATCCATTCGTGTTTCAGGCTTTGGCAGAACACCGTGTAAGAAACGCCCGGAAGTTTCACGCCCTGCAGGTCGCGGGCCAGGCCCGGTTCCTCGCGCTCTTCTCGTGGCGCCGCCCCTCGCTAACGGCCGCTTCACACCCGCCGCCGCTCCCCGTTGGGCGGGGCCCGGCCCGGCCAGGCCAGGGCGAGCGCGGGACGGCGTCGGGCGGGCAGCCAATGGCAGCGCTCCGGATCGCCGGGGCCTCTCCGAGTACCCAATCGGAGGAGGGCGTTGCGAGCTGCTCCGCGGCTATGAAAGGGCCCGTGGGGGGTAGCTGTAAGAGTCTTCATGCCCCGCAGGGAGGGTTGGGCGCGGTGTTCGTCCTCCTGCCGTGTCCTGCAGTGCCCGCACTCCGGCTGGGCCTGTCGCCGCGCCCTTTTGGGAGATGCTGGCGCTGCTGGCCCGGGAGCCAGGCGTGGAGTGGCTGGAGCTGGGCCTTGCTGGGCAACCAGCCACCTTCTCGCATCGCAGCCGAGGAGCAGCGTGTAGGACCGCGGCGGTGGCGCACCCCGGCGGCGCCTGGCAGTGCGTGGAGCGCGGCGCGGCGGTGGCTGGTAAGTGCGGACCGTGCTCTGTGGCGGGGCCGCCAGCACGTGCGGCGGTGGCGGCTCAGAGCCTGCCCCCCCCCCCGTAGCCGGGGGCTGGGCTCTGGCTCTGGGCGGGGGGGCGTGCGGATCGCTGGCCGCCGTGGCTCCCGCCGGGCAGTCTCTCCTTGGTTTTGCTCGAGTTCTTGTGTGAGGCCGGAGCTTTTGGAGGAAGGCCTCGAGGGAGTTCCCTGTCCTGGGCTGGGAAATACGCTGCCTTCTGGCGGGAGTGTGCTGTGTGTCCTTTGCAGTTGTAATTTCTGTAAGCCATACCAGGAAGGCTTGGGTTTAAAATTGCTTTTTGCTTGTCTTCTCCATTACTACTCCACAAACTTGTAAATTCCCAGAGTGTTACCAGATCTAGTGCCTGAAATGGGCCTGGTATGTTGCTTGTAGTTTCCCATTTGAAAAATATCTCAGCTCTTTAACAGCTCTGGGTGTAGCTGTGTGTGAGTTGTCTTTAATCAGATAAACTAGCAGAGCATTGTCTAGGGGTGTATTGCACTGAGGAACACTATCTTTATTGCTGCTTGAGTGGCATGCTTGTGCTGGTTGTCAGCGTGTGCTAACGTGGATCCTCTCTTGTAGGAAGGGAGTTTAGTTGTCCTCGGAAACATTCTTTGGGACCGTGGCCTCTGAAGACTTTGTCGTTGTTGCAGTGCTCAGGGGATAGTAGGCTTTGGCAAGCCTACCTCGAAGGACTGAAGAAATTCCTTGTCTCTAGGAAAAGCATGGGAATGCCTGCAGCCTGGCCAGTTCCAGAGGAGCAAGTTAGAGGGTTTTGGGCTGTGGAATCTCTTTATTCATCCTCAAAGACTCAGATGTATGTGGTGGCACTGTCTTATTTATCAAAATTGACTGGTAACCCTGATCCTCTGGAAGATCCTATAACCCATTGCATGGTGATAGGGTTGAAACGTCAAGCAGGCATCCTGAGGGATAAATACTTGCCTATAACAATTGAGGTGTTGCGATCCCTCTTAGGAGCTCTGGAGTCTGTATGCATAACTCACTATGAATGCTTACTGTTTCGTGCATTACTTACTGTAGCTTTTTTTGGGGCACTTCGAATAGGAGAGCTGGTGGCGAAGCACCGTGGTGTACTGCAGCCCGAGCTGCTGTACCTGAGTGACCTCCAGCTGATGGAGAGGAGAGTGGTGTTTTGTCTGCAAAACTCTCCTGTGGGTCAGGAGAGACATGTCATCAGCATTGGGCTGTCTGGAGAGCCATGGGTGTGCCCTGTTCAGGCCCTCCGGTGCTATGTGACAGTTCGTTCACAGCTGGAAGGGCCACTCTTTATGCACTTGGATAATACGACTGTAACAAAGAGGGAGTTCCTGACTGTTTTCCGATGGGCCCTGTGGCTGCTGGGGCTGTGCCCGGAGCAGTATGGCATGCATTCCTTCTGGCTGGGGACTGCCGTCACTGCTGCGCGCTGTGGCTATCCTGGGGAAGACATCACTCGCCTGGCAAGATGGCCCTGTATGTATGATCCCAGAGAGATCATAGCTGTGGAGACCAACGGGAAATAGAAGCTAATGAATTACCTTCTTTCTGTAGAGTTGGCTTTTAACTGTATAGTTTCTAGTCTTTGGCAGTAATTTGGTATTAACACCTGTAATGAATTTTCTGCCTCACGATGTGGTGATCTCTGAAGTTCACTCACAGTTGCTGCTGGTGCTGTCTGTAGTGTTGAAGGTGGGGGAGTGTCAAACCTGCTGTGCATGGACCTTGTCTGTCTGTCTTGACAGAGCAAGTCTGCAGACAGTTTTATCTTGTATAGTGTGAGTTAATAAATGTTTCCTTTTCAAAAACAGTCTCTGCCTACTAGTAATATTGTTGCTCTTTACCCAGAAGAAATTGTAGTCTTGGCTTTGAGAGCAATGAATGACAAGCAGACTCTGAAGTTTTGAAGGAAAACTCTTGAGACTTTAAGGTAATCATTGTAAAACAGGAGGTAGTTAAATTGTAGTTGGCAACCAAGCACCACACAGCCGCTTGCTCACCTTCCCCTGCCCTGGCTGGGATGGGTCATGTGTCACTAAGGTCAAAAGGGAAATATAAGCTACGTTATTAGCCCAATAACAGACACCAAAGGATGAGCTTTTTAAAACATTGATATTCATCAGATGTTCAAAGTGATATCTTGTACTGTTTAAATGGGGGACAGCAGCTTTTCTATTCAGCAAACTCTGCCTCTGAAAATATTTCATTTAATCCTCTAGACCCAATTCCCTCTGAGCATAATTAGCCTAATCAGTATTTTAAATAACAAAAATAGCACATGGTTCACTTAACAGTTAATGATTTCCTTAGGATGTGATACTTGCTGTCCTTAATTCAAGCTGCTCTTTTTTTGCCTGAATTTTAAGTTACTTTTTAAAATTGAAGAGTTTTCAACTATAATCATAAAGCACAATGGCTCGAGTACTTCTAATTTTGTAATTATAGCATTTGTAGGACTTTGATAGCGTGTGGTGGAATATATTTTTCACCATATGGCTGGACTGGGAAGGGAGTTGGTGAGTCAGACAGTCCCCTGGCTGAGAACTGTGGTGAGCAAGCCTTTTGATCACCCTTATTACTATCACTGCTCCAAACCTGGACCATGATTATTGCTAAACAGGCTAGTTTTGTATGGTACTCTGCCCTATGCCCTTTTCTAACAAAACTATCAGTTACAGAAGTGTGGGAGCTAGCTGCAATTTAATGCTGGCTTGATCTCCATGTGGGTAATTAGCCATGATTTCTGAGACTTTTGATTAGTAGAAATTAACACTGTCTATGTAGGGCAGCACCAGTCTACTACTCTTTACTCCAAGAGTGGCATTGTGTTCACTGTGGGAATTAACTACAGTGCAGCAAGACTTCCGTGATTATGACCATATCTGAGATCTTTGTTTTAACTGCAGTTCAGCTAAAAGCTGTCTTTTTCATTGGGTGGCTTTGTTCACTAGAAATGCTTGTTTGTATAGTAATTTCTGTTTCTGTGCATGAAATCTAAGTGTAAATAGAGCTCAGGTGATGCAAATGTAGCATCTGCCCAGGAACTTATCCTGAGGTGCCCACCTGCTGCTGCTGCTGGTTAGGCTGAGCAGACACTTGGAACATACCTGCATAAGGAACTGCTTTGTGCTCAGTGGAAGCTTTGCTGGATTTTTGCCGTCCCCTGTGTACGTGATGTGTCTGCTTGCTGGCTTGTGCTGTACCCAGGCATGCCAGCTTCTAGTACTGTCTGTTGTCTTGCTGTGAAAGGTCTATGTATTGGCTATATGTGGCATGGTTTTGGTACTGGGGGGAGGGGGGACTGCAGGGGTGGCCTCTGTAGGAAGAGGTAAGGGGCTGCCCAGTTCATATCTTTGTTTCTTAGTACCCAAATATTTTAATTGGCAATAAATTGATTTTTCCCAAGTTGAGTCTGTTTTACCTGTGACAGTAATTAAGTGATCTCCCCATCTTTAGCCCTCTATACAAGTAGATCAAAGTAGCTGCACCAGCGTTACGGACCTGGGAGGTATCAAAATGAACGCGGTACAAAACCAGCTCAGTGAATGTGCCTGATCATTTAACTCCCTGCTAGGACTCTCCCATTTAATTGATTTCAGCAATAAATTGTGCTTCCCAAATGGGGAGACAGGAAAGCCTTGCAAATATTTGTAGAGTGTAAATGGATGTTCTAGTAAGACAGGAGTGGCTGTATTAATGCTAGCACCTTTAATATATGTGCTGTTTTTAAAGCTTAGGGGCAAGTCTGTCTTCTAGGGAACCTGGTATTTGGCAAATAAATGCCATGATGGTTGCTCTACAATACTGGGTAAATGGATGTCTGTCTTATCTGTAATTTCTATGTCTGTGTGATACATGAAGCAGAAGAGAGAATTACCTTTGTTCTTATATCTACCTACCTTCTGTAGCTGTAGCCAGAGATTTTGGCCTTGTACCCCCCTAAGTGGAAGTAAAATCTGGGAAGTAGCTGGAGAGATGACGAAGAATCAACTATAATTATCGACTTCACTGAATTCTGATCCCAGCATTGAGAATAAGAGAAATTTGTTTTTAAGGAACAGCCATCACAGAGGTAATTAGCTTTTTAAAAAGCCCTGTTTTGATAGGCTGGCATATTTTCACATAACAGGGTTATAAATGCAGTGCTTGATCTATAATTACTTGTTGGAGCTATAGGTTTCCTTTTACGTGGCAAATAAAACTGAGGCAGTTGGTAAGTAAATGAGACCTGTTTTCTCCTGAATGGTAGGAGTTTCACATCTCATCAGCTCAGAATCCTAAAATGGTTATCTCTAACAAATTAATATTTGCAAGGTTTTTCCATTTAGCTGTTTCAAAGATCCAAAGGGGATATAAGAAGGGTATTTACTTCAAGAAGCAAAATGGGGGATTATTTCAACTCACAATTCTTTCTTACAATGTTAATTAATGATTTCACACATTTTTATCATGTTAAGGGTGAAAGGCTAAGCATACTGACTCCAGAAAGAGCTAAATTACTCCTGTACTACTGATCACTGTCTGCTGTGGGAATTCACTGTATTATGTGGAGATACTGGTGAATCATTATTCATGTGGAAGCTTGAACTCTTACAATTTCTACAATTTATAATTGTTGAATTTAAGTAATTAGACTCTTGTCAAGAATAAAGGGGAAGTCATTAGTTGTATTTTTATTAAAAAAAAAAACCCAAAGCTTTCTTTACATATACCTGGTTGGTATGCATTTGATTCTATTCTGATTGTGATGCTTATATCAAATACATATTCCTTAGAATGACAGAAATAATGTTACCCATTAATTACTACAGTACTAATTCATCAAGTATAAAGCATATGTCCTTACACAGCTAAAATTTTCATTGTTGAAATTGTACCTCAGAGTTCATGTTCCTGAAATGGATGAAATTTGCAAGAAATGGCTTCTTTCCATATCCACTGAAAATGAAGTAGGTAACTAAATCAGACATTTGTCATGTTTCACACCAGGATCCATGAGTACTTCTTGCTTGTAGAATGAAAGCATCCCCTGCTAGTCTGACTAAGCAGCATGTAGTGTCCTTTGATAGCAAAGACCCAAGTCCAGAAAGCTAAGGATAAATAGGCAAATGCCTTTAAACCTCTTAGGGCTTTCTTTTCAGTGGTTATCTAGAGAATTATTCGTGCTATAAAAAGTGCTGAGGAGACTTTTTGAGACAATCTGCAAATGCAAGCAATTGCATCTCCCATACTTTTGTTTCTTGTTTGCAGCCAGCACCTGGATGGGAAGTGGCTAGCAAAAGAAGACCTTAAAGATCGAGGGCTTCCATTGATTTGTTACTTGAAACATCCCCAAAGTGCCTTTTGGGTACCTAGAAGTCTTTTTTGTCATTTTGACTTCTTCCTTCTACTTACTTTAAGATATGTACATCCATCAGTTGTGATGTTTACTTGTACACTGAAGAGACTTGATCATTCTACTCCATAGCAAGGGGGACACTGATGTTCTGCAGCAGCTCTAATAGCACCGTGCTGCGCACAACATGCCAGCACTCTGTTTACCCTGCTCTGGTCTCGGAAGATGTTTCATTTCATATTCTTAAGTCATACCTCCTCAGGACGTTTGTAATTGCTAATGTTGCAAACCTGGAAGCTGTATAGGCATTAAAAGTACATTTATTTTAAGATACCTAAAGGAAAAGCAATGTTTTTCAATCAAGATAGGTGAAGAAGGCTCTGTTTTACATGTTGTGATGCATATTTGGCTAGAAGCATTAGTATAGTGCCGAATGCACCAATTGCTACTAGCTCATTGAATCATCTCTTCCAATGAGATGTCATAATGTGTTGCCATCTCATTCTCTGAGGCTGGCTGTGTATTCACTGCAACATGGTGCTTAACCATACCAGCTTCTTATTTGCTACTTACATTGCCTTGAAGTACTGGCAGAAGGGAAGGGGTTAGAGAACAACATGTACCACAAATCCCATGCTTTTTTCCTTATGTACAGCTTCCCACCAAGAACAAATCAATTATCCATCAGAGTCCAGACCTGACCATACCTCAGTCACTAATACCATGGGATTAGGAGCAGCTCTCTGAAATGGCAATGTGATATGCTGCTTTTGCTAGAGCCCAGCAGTAAAGCCAATATGGAATTTGTTGCTAAAATTGTTCCAAGTTTTAGAAATGTTCTTATACTAGCTCTTTTATACTAGTTTGAGGAACTGGCTTTTGCACTTTTATATACATTTCCCAAAAGCTATAACCACAGGATGATTGCAGGATAGTCTGTCTTCTCATAGCTCTGCTATAGCTATAAACTGTGTATTAATCCCTCTTTCCTTTTCCCCAAAATCTTGGTTCTGTTTCAGAATAAAACGCCCTTCCTTAAGCTAAAGGCAGCTGAGCAATTGGCAAAGATACTTCACAGCCCCCTGCCAATTGTTGGCAGGCAAGCAGCAAATGTTTTCCAAAGCACACAAACCAACCAGGTATAATATGTGGTTATAGTAGTATTTTAGTGTTAGAGCACAATTTTTTTGGCCTTAACAGCTTTTATCTCATATCACCTTCCACAGAACTTGAAAAATAGCAGTTATTAAGCCAGTAAGATTCAGGCTTACTATCAGTCCGATTAGGCTAATACTTCTAGATGGCAAATCCTTTGTCTTTATGGGCAAAATAAGTTTTTTCAGCCCAGTTAACCAAAGAAAAGGATGTTCCTTGGTGGTGACTCCCTATATTAACACTTGACCTTTTTTCCCTTGGAAGTACTAAGCCTTCATTTCAATGCATTTGTCGTGGGTTGAAAAGAAGGAACCAATATCTTGGCATTGGACAATTGCTTTGAATTTTGCAGATGAAAACCAACGGTATGAATACAGCCTCTCTTAACTGATCTGCAGCCACTGTGCTCAGAGATGCTTAAGACAAGGGGTGCTGTCTTCAGCTGAGATGGTAGTGCTTCGTCCCCAAGTTCTAAATTATTCTGTTGTGCCAGAAAGAGTGTAGTTGCAGAGTTTGAATAAAACTGGTTTACTACCATATTTTGCTCAAGAAGAAATTTTTTTGCTCAGTCCATAGCATAATGTAGCTGTGTTCATGCTAGGACATTCTAAAGAATGTCGCTACCCACGTACCATAAGATGTTTCAGTAGCTAAACCCATGATTTATCGAAAGTTCTTTTCCCTCAAAGAGATGAGTAGCTGCTGCTTGCCTTATCCTACAGGGAGGTTTGTTCAGGCATAAATGCATTGTGATAATTTGGAGTTGTGTCCCCCACCATGTAGTTGCTCTGATATTTTTAAAGTGGGCAGTTCTGCAATATTTGTAAGCTTGGAAACTAGTTTATTTGGTTTAGAAAAAACTTGCTCTTGGACTGGTTTGCCAAGGTAGGTATTTTGCAGTCTGAGTAAAGCAGTGCTTTTGTTTTCTTCCTCTAAATTGTGGGAACATGGAGAAATCACCTGGTAGATGGATGTATGTGATTAGATGGAGCAGAAACAATTAGATAATGCCAAATTTTGCAATATAAATGTTTGCTTAATGTCTTTTTCAAAGAGATTTGTATTACAATGTAAGTAAAATTGTATACCACGCTGGTGAAGTAGCATGTATGAATACTGTTTTAGCAGTCATCTTGCAATTGGAGTTCTGTGAATTCCTTGAAAACACAGTTAAAGTTTAGGTTGATACATTATGGTCTGCATTTTTTTTCTTGTCTTCATCATCTTTTGGCATCCTGCCTTTTCAGCCAGCTGCACTGCGTTAATGCACAGCATTAGTCTTAGCTCTTTGTAGGGAACTCTTAAACTCTGAGGAACTCGGATAAGAACACAGAAGTTTAGATGTACTATATTCTGTGTTGCAAGGTGGATGTGAGCTTATCAGGAAAGCAGATGTTTTCAGGGGATGCTAGACCCTCTATGCAGATACCCTTGTGAACTTGATGAGTTTTGGTAGTGTTTTAAAGGGATGTTCCCACCCCCCTTTGAATTTTGGAGAGAACGAAGCTTTAGTTCTGAGTTAGTATCTAAACTGTTGCCCTTCAGTCTTGCTTCTTCAGATACTGGTTTAATCTCAGTTTTTTATGATGTGCACACCAGCTGAAGGAATTGCTTTCTGGGGAACCTAGAGTTGTCTTCAGCCTGCAGTAGTAGCTGGGGGGCTCCCCTCTACTTCCAAAAGCTGAGGTAGTGTGCTCAAGAGTGATCACAAAGAGGAAGATGCTTGAGTCTGTCTGCACCCTTGTAACAGGGTAGGAATATTTCTCTAATCCAGTTTGTTTTGGAGCATCAGACTGCCTGTCAGAGCAAACCTGTGATCTGGAACAGTGTCTAGGCCCAGAGGTTGTCTTTGTGTAGAGCACAGATCCTGTGATCAGCCATTCAAAGGCATGGTACAAAGCTGGAAATGATCCCAATGAGAAAGAACTGTATATTAAATAGCTTTCTGATAGCTAAAATTAGAGAATAGCTTTGTTCTTCACCCTGCCAGATACTGAATGCTTCTCAAGGATGGACAAAATACCAGTCAGCTTGCAAGCATCCTTGTGAAAAAGGATGAACATGCTGCATTTTAGATCACATTAAATAATACAAGGCTTCTAGGGGCAAAAGGTTTCTCTACTTCAGGTGCTGGGAGGTGGTCAGCAGAGCTGCCTGTGTAAGTGGACCCAAATAAAATTTATATTCAGAAAAACTCACAACTGTAACACGTAAATTAGGATTTCCCATCTCTGGAAAATGTAGCTAATATTCTACATTATCTCACAATGACCTGACATTGTGAATGCTTCCTAATGTATTTCCTATCTTCCATGTGTACAACAGGGTGGAAGAAAATATGAATGAGCATGCTGGTTTCAGGTGGTAGGGGATTTTTAGAGAGAAGGAAGGAGGGAGGAGGCAGTAGGTGGGCGAGAAAAAATGAGGTGGAGAGAAACACGCTGCATCTAAATGAAGTGCTGTATTCTACTTCTCCAGAGCAGGCACAGTGAGACTATTCTACTGGCAAGAAGAGCTGTTGTTACCCGTGCTGTTAAGACTTCAGTTAGTCTAAGGAGAGAAGTCTGACTCTGAAGAGTTAGTGTGCTGCTTGACCCCATCACAAGATAATATTCTGTAGCAAATGCTGCGAAGAATGTGAACGCAACAGCTTCTGGGGAGAAAAACTGGCAGGAAGGCAAGTAGAAGCAGACTGTGAGACACTTCTTACAAACTGTGCTTAGAAACCAATCTGTTCTTCTTTATTGTTCCCTGATGAAGGGATGGATTATAAATGGTACAGACGGCCTTGAGGCCTGTGATAATACTGTATCTGTAGCTTTCCAGTTGGAGGCTTAAAAACTCTTAATGCTTTTTATGCAAAAAAGGGTAAGAATACATTAAAAAAAATTCTGAAAATGTACATGTCAAAACCTCAGCCTCAGGAGCAAATTGTTATTTTAGGCAGGAGAGGACAGATTTGTTAAATTGAAAGAAGAAAATTTTCAATAAATGTTTTTACACTTCTTTCCTGCTTTGCTTATAGTTTGGTTAAGATAAGTATCTAAAGTTGGAAGTTTTAATATGAGAGAGATCCCTCCCATGTCATCTCCACTTCAGTCTGTCCTTAAAGTGCATGCAAAGTCAAACTTCCCTTACATGGCAGTACACTGAATTCAGATTTTTTTGATGTTGTCTTGATAACAGCATGCGTGTTTGTCTAGAACCATAAAAAGTTACATGTGTCATGTGAGTGTTGTACAAGCTCAGTGCACCAATGAATGGTACACTCTTGTCCCACTGAATGTAAGCATGAACACAATGTTCTGCTCTGTTAATAGCCCATACGCATTCTCACAAAGTCAAATGTTTGAACAAAATATGTGGAAGCAGGGTTGGATATTGTGCTGTGGGCCTTAACCGCTCTCTGCATCAGCAGAAGCGGCCTGTGCTCTAAATATGGTTTCATATCATGCAGTTGTTGACGATATATATTTGCTCGCCCTGAAACCCTCTCATGACTGGTCTCATGTATGGTAGGCAGACCCGAGAGCCGGATTCAGCCACTAAGCGGTTTTGTTCCTTCTGCTTATCTTTTTTCTTTAAAAGAACATCTTGTCTCTGCTTGTCTTATATCAAATATAAGGCAAATAATCAGTGAAATTAATCGAAGTAGATTAAAATGCTATGTGATTTTTTTGTGTGATAAACAAAAATCGTCTTGAATTATCTGGGTAGATCTGTAGGCTGGCTAACAGGGCCATCTGCTGGCAGATGTACTCTAACAAGATAACTTTGAATTTCGCTGGGAATGAGTCTAGTTCTGGGAGAGGTTAATGGCTTGATTCTAACTTCCAAACACCCGTGACTCTTCTTAAATTATCTTTGTAAGCTGCTTCGTACTTTATATTAATTCCTGACTTCGTAGCAGAACTTCTTACTGTAAAAAAAGAGAACTGCTTAACTATAAATTCAAGCTCCATTCAAATGTTAAATGGGATGTTTGATCTGGAATTAGTATTGCCATAGATTAGGCCACAATTTAAAACTATATTCCAAGGAAGCATGGGTTTGTAGATGAATCTCTCAGATCAATGAACAACAATTAATGTTAATACTTGCTCTTCACACAAAATGGGACATTAGGGACATTTTGATTAAAATTACAGATCAGATCTCTTGTGAACAAACATAAAGAAGCCAAATGGTCTGGCATACTGAGATTGTTAAATTTCTTATATCTTTAATATTGAAAAGGCTTTTGGATGTATTTTAGTTTTATTTTTACAAGCACTGTGTAATCAATGCAGCATCTCAAACATAACAAGCGTGTTCTTGTATATGTGTGCTCATGTTTGCCTGTCTGTATGTCCAATTTGTGGCAACTATGGGATATGTTTGATGACTGGAAATATGATAGATCATAACTGAGAGGTTATGATCTATCCCTTTGCAAGTTTATAATGATAACACATGGAATATATGTGTGTATAAGAATAAACTGAGTAAACAACACATGTAAGCATGCTTCTTGTTTTTGTCTTTTGAGAACCTGCAGTTTCCCTTCAAGAGGATGTCATTACAATAAAGGTGCAGGGTTCTTTAATATACGTGATCTTATGCAAATTAAAGTGTATCAGTCTGCACTACTTGGCAGATATGTATTGCTGGTGTAACAGGCCACAAGATTGTCTCAAGCGTGTGGCAAAGCAAGCTTAGTTTTGGTTCCAGTAGTACTTAAAGCAGTACCCCTGGTCACTCTTGTAATTACAGTAAGAGAAGCGAAGTGGTAGCTACTTGCTGACATAATGGCAATGCACTGTAGACTAAAGGTATCCCCTGAGAATGCACTGATCTGACTGTATCCAAAAAACCTTTCATCTTTCATCTCTGATTTTTGTCGTCTCTAACAGCATATACCTTCTTCCCACAGAAAAAGCAGGTTATTACATACTGCCTCCGGGCTGCTCTGACCTTTTTGACTTCTAAACTGTTTTCCACTTATTTCCCCTTTGACAATTCAGCAAATGAAGTGACCGAGATGGATTTCATTACAGGTGCTTTGACTGAAATTATTTATTGCTTACCTGTTAAACCTGCCCATAAATGTAATTGATTTATAGACCCCACGAAAGCACAAACATTAGCCAGTGAGTGCCAGGAGTGCTACTATATAGAAATTATGTGTATGGAGGGATCAGCTTCCTTCTAGCCAAAAGACGACACAAGAGTAAAGCAACAGTATTTTATATTTTGTGTAGATCAGAACTATTCTGGACTAATTCTTTTTGCTGGTAGTTCATTCTATCTTTCCACCTCTCTATTTTAGTTTTCTGTTACTTGTTCTAAAATGATGGTAAAAAGGACTGCAGTATATCATGAAGGATGGATTGGACTATGGAAAGGAGGAAGTCATCTCCTCTTCTCTGTGAGAAACTTGTAAGAAAATGCCTGCAGTACTAGGAAACTAACTTGGCAAAATGAGTAATATAGACAAAGCTAATGAAGTTCTGACCATCGGGGTAGATGGGAGGCCAGGTGTGGTATTGTTTCATATTCATATTTCTCTCCTGTAAGTCTTTTGGCTACATGCAAGAGCTGTCCAGTAATTCTGTAATTCCTTGTAAAGTCTTGTCAAGTTCACCTGGGGAAAATTATACTGTATTGAGAAGTGGCATTTTATCTGTAGAGTCTAGTTTTGTTCCTGATTTACTGTGCTGAGTACTGGTCTCAGAGTTGTCTATACCAGTGGAAGTTCTTGTTTGCACAGTGATACTGGGCTACTGCAAATGTTGCCTGTGTTGTCCAGCTTTGGTGTAGCTGCATCCATGTGGCATCTCTTTGGTAGGTGAAAACATTGTTTTGTAGGCATGGGAGTAGGTAGGCTGTGTGTTTTTTTTTTTTCTGTGTGAACATATTGGATGTGTGATGTACAGTGTGACTATACCAATTAAAGTACTGAGGCAGATCACTTTTTTGTGAGGGTCTACAGGTTCCACAGAACTGGTTCTGAGCAAGCTATTGCTGAACATAGGGGCAGTAAAACATGGCCCACCAAAGAAATGTGAAAGGGCTCTTCATAAATTGATCAAAATCTTCCATTTGTAGTAAAAAATGCAACGGAATACAGTTTTCCTACTGATAACCCATCCGTTTGTCTTCTCCCTCAGCCTTAGCTTCGGAGCAGGCAGCTCTCAGATTACGGAGTGAGGGAGGGTTCGTCAGAGCCCCAGGCGGTGGCAGGAACAAAGACCATCAATTGCTCTAGGACTCTGACAGCTGCTGAGGGAGGACTGAGTTACTTCTAGCAGCTCATCAGTGCTTCAGCATCTTCATGTTGCTGTGCAACTTGATTTCTTTTTTTTTTGTTGTTGTTCGTTTTGGATGGTGGTAAACATTTTTGTGCCCTTGGGTGAACAGTTTTATTTAAGGTCCAGAAATGAAGAGAAATAGCCTGTCCTCCTTTTACATCTCTCTGTGGTTGCTGTTTGCAGCAGCGATACTTCAAGGTGAGAATACTGCTGGATAGCTAAATGTTGCATTGGGCTTTATTTTACTCAAATAGGAGCTGGTGTCCTGATGTGTCTTAGGCGGTTGAGCTCCAGAAGTCTTTCATCTGTTTTGTTTGTCTCACTGATGCATAGACAAAATAAATAATCATGTACATACAGAACTTAAATGCTCTTTGTGAAGCTTTGGTTTGTTAGGATTTCTTTTTAATCAGAAAGGTTTGCTCTGAACTCTTAATTAGTCCAGGAAGTCACTGTGAGTCACCAGAGTGAGGTACTCCAAAGCACTTGCTTCTTACGTAGTGCCAGCTGGCATTTGCGCAAGTCTTGAGTGTTACTGTCCTTGCCCTTTGCTTGCAGAAATGTGTGAATGTATCTAAAGGTAATACAGACATTGCCTAGAGAAATTGTGATGCACAAAACAGCGTGGAAGAGCAAAGGTGTCATTTAAAATCTAAAGTTTCAGTGGATTATCCTTAGTGACTAAGTCTGGATAGCAAGAAGCATCTCCAAATACATAGTTTGGGAAATGTGTTAGTCCAAGGATGTGTTCATACATCATGTAATTGCCAGTTTGTGAAGAAAAGGAGCTCAGACTTTTTCCAGGTGGTAGTTTAAAAAAAAAAATGAAAAGGGGTAAATTCTGAAAGTAGCATGAATCAGTGCTGCATTTAGGGAGATATCGCAAGTCATTAGCCTGGGAGCAGGTTTGACTTCAAACTTTGCTTCTAATTTTAGCATGGCAGATGTGTGACTGTAAGTCAATAATCTCTGTGCCCATGAAAAAGATCAGTAAAATAAAGGTAATGATATTTACCTTCAAAAAAGGCAGGAATCTCTGGATGCAGAGGGTTTTTCTTCAGTGGGTAAGAAAAGCTAGAGTTAGCTATTCATTTACTACAGGTGAATGCTGTCCTTATTTGAATAGCTTCATCAGGTTTACTTCTGTTTCCACACTAAATTATATTCTACAGTATGTGAATGATAAATACAGTTATAGCAAATACTACTTGAAGCTGTAGAAAGAGGATGTCTTCTGATACTGCTCAGTGCTTAATCTGATGTACTGAACAAATCTGTGTTATCTAGCTGTAGATTCAGCCAAAGGAAAATATGCTCACATGCTGTTTAATGAACTGTTTGAAGACTACTCAAATGCTCTAAGACCGGTGGAAGACACAGATAAAGTACTGAATGTCACCCTGCAGATCACATTGTCCCAAATTAAAGACATGGTGAGTAAGAGTACAGTTCTGTTTTTCTAAAGATGTGCAGAAATGTACTAGCTGTAAACCTTTTGCTTGGAGTAGGAAAAGCAACTTGCGTTTTGTTGTGACAACTTCAGTAATGCTTCCTCACCAGGGTCATGTTCTCCAGTTCTTTGTAGATTCTTATCTGATTGCAACACTAAGACTTCCATTATAAATCTGCAAATTTACAGCTGCTGAATTATTAGGACTTCTTTTGTAGTTAGGTGTTGGTATCGCACCCTCCAGACAACTTTTGCCGAGTTTTAAATAGAAAGAGCAAATGCTTTTTCTAAAATGCAATTCATTTCTACATAAACTCCCTATTTTAGCCTTCAGTAACTTTTTTATAAATTTGGTTCAGCCAGATACACTTTTAAGGCAAAAGAAAATGTGTCTGGAAGGAAGAACGGAAGATCACTTTTGTGACTTTTGAATTACAACTTCAAGGCCTCACCAAGCTTTCAGAGAATTTGTTAGACTGAATCTGTTAGCTGTTTGGTATTCTGAAGCTCTTAAGAGGAAGCTCAAAAGGAAGTTCTTAAGATACTGGGAGCCTTAGACAACTATGATTAAAGCTAAGAGAGGGTGCATGGAGAAGAAGGTTTGGACAAGAGAAAGTCCAAATAAATAAGCTCCTTGTACAACGTATGGGCATATGTACCTGTCTGAGAAGTACTCTTGTGGCCTGTCAGCATTCTGGCCTGTTTTGGGCACTACTTTAAAGCTATACAACAAATGCTGTCTGCATCTGAGATGTGCTTTTGTCACCTTCAGCTAGAAATATTTCTACATTTTTATGCAGGATGAAAGGAACCAAATTTTGTCAGCTTACTTATGGATTCGACAAAGCTGGTATGATGCATATCTCAAATGGGACAAGGATAAATACGATGGGTTGGATTCTATCAGGATTCCAAGCAGTTTGGTTTGGAGACCAGATATTG
Organism: Phoebastria nigripes; assembly: GCA_035582835.1. Classification (NCBI taxonomy): domain Eukaryota; kingdom Metazoa; phylum Chordata; class Aves; order Procellariiformes; family Diomedeidae; genus Phoebastria; species Phoebastria nigripes. The sequence goes on along the minus strand of JAYKAV010002020.1, from coordinate 310,983 downwards.
TCCTATATAACAAGTGAGTGTGGCTGGAGAAAATCAGCTTGAATATTTGTCGGAGGGAGGGAGGGAGGGAAGGGGTTGAAGGAGGAATTGACCCACAGAGTCTGAACTTACATCACTTCACCTTACCTTAGCAAGGGGTATGTTTGTTGTCTTAACATTTGTTGTTGATCATCTAAATATTTTGCAATAAAGCCATAGACAGGATTTGGCAATTGATTATGCTACACAGCAAAACTGCTCTGAATTTCTCTGCACTGGGAATTGAATACCCTGGCAGTCTGAAGTGCTTTCTGCTGAGGCTGCTGAAGAGCTCTGGAAGATTTTGTCCACAAAAAGGTGGTACATGAAGACTGCACTCGTTGTCTGCTCTCCCAGGCCAGTAGTGACCAGCAGATTATTTTCATCTTTGAATGGATTCTTATCCTACTGTATCCTGTTTGCGGTCAAATTTGAAGAAGCTATGGCCAACAAATACAACATAATTTAGCAGCACTGATGTTTGGCATAAATGGGCACTAGTACCTATAAATAATAGTTAATAGTAAGTTCCTAATAAAATTCAGTATAAATATAAATATGATTTCAGAAGCATGCTTTTAATGGTGTGAAGCAAGGGTTTTCCCCCTGCCCCCCCTTCCCTGGCCCACACTCTAGGTTGTTGCCTGTCAATCCTGACTGTCACTTTTCTGTCTTTTAGGGCTGATGATGACTTTTCAGAACCAGTGAATACTAACGTTGTGTTGAGATATGATGGAAAAATCACTTGGGATGCACCTGCTATCACAAAGAGCTCATGTGTAGTGGATGTATCTTACTTTCCTTTTGACAGCCAGCAGTGCAACCTTACATTTGGGTCCTGGACCTATAATGGTAATCAGGTAGACATCATCAATTCTCTTGATAGTGGTGACCTCTCTGACTTTGTAGAAGATGTGGAATGGGAGATTCATGGTATGCCAGCGGTTAAGAATGTCATCACTTATGGCTGCTGCTCTGAGCCTTATCCAGATGTGACCTTCACACTGATTTTGAAAAGGAAGTCTTCTTTCTACATATTTAATCTGTTGCTTCCTTGCATTTTGATCTCTTTCCTGGCCCCACTGGGATTCTATCTCCCTGCAGACTCTGGGGAAAAAGTGTCTCTGGGCGTTACGGTTCTTCTTGCTCTGACTGTGTTCCAGCTGATGGTTGCAGAGATCATGCCTCCCTCTGAAAACATACCTTTGATAGGTGAGCTTTACATGCTTTGTCTTTAAACATGGCTTGTTAATAGCAGGGCTGTATGTCAGGGAGACCATATGTAGTTGGTGGCTTCTGGGAAGGTAAAGGTGCTGCATTTTTAAAACATAGTGAAATACTTAAAATGTCTGTGGAATTTGTACAGGTATGTTGAAGCTCTTTAAGGTTATTTTGTGTTTGTTTTAAATTATGTATTAGCTAGCTATTTCTATTTATTAAATATAGTTAGAAATTCAGAATTATTTTATCACACATTGTAATAAAGCTAGTAATGGAAAACAATTTTAGAACCAGAGTACAAAGGGTAAGCAAGAGCTGTACGCACAAGGTTGGACTGTTTCAAGGTAAGTTTCTGTCTGATTCAGATGGTTGGATGGCCTGGCTGGGACGCTCAGGGTTGACTTAATATCTGACAATTTTTACGTTGAATTGTAATGCCTGGCAATCCATTACGCTGAATTTTAATTTACGTCTGAGAGTTCAGAAGAGCTGATGTGTAGTGAAAGGGTTGTGTTCAGCACTGTCTGCCTTCTGCCAGGACCCTCCTCCGGCCCCTGGCTCATCTGGCCCCTGGGGCAGGAGGCTGCCTGGATGCCCCGGTGGGATTTCTTGAGGACTGGGAAAACAGTTGCCTCCACACTGGCTTCCAGCTTCATTAGGATAATTCAGATCTCATTTTTATTCTTGTTATTACTGTTTGTATGAAAAACTGCATGGCTTAACTGAGACAAAACACTGGTCAATGAATAGGAAAGTTGAATGCATTTCCCACAGCAGCAGCAACTATTCTTGCCTAGAATATGGGCTTGCTTTACTGGAGTACCTTCCCTACCCCTCCTATCACGCTGTCTAAATTAAGGAGCCAGGACCTAACCTCAGTCTGCTTTCTCTATTCTCCCTCACCATCCTTTCCAACCCCCTTGAAAACTGGGTTCATACCACGCTTGTCTGTGGTACATCCTGTGTCATCGAAGCCAGCCCTCGTTTTTCCTGCAGAGGCTGCACAGCAGCAAAGCAGGGCTGGGAGCTGCCTCTTTGCATAGGCACGAGCCACAGTAGATGACCTGGTCAGCTGTGTACTTCAGTTGTGAAAAGCAGTGACTGAGGAGCACAGCTTGCATTCACTGTATTGGTTATCTGTTCCTGGCCAGAATGAGCCTTGTCCTTGTTTGGACTAGCCATGCTAAAATTTGTACAGTCTGAAGAAAATCCAGACAACAAATCTCAACAGGCAACAGAGCCACCCTTCAGCTCTGTGCCTGGCCTCTTAGCTGTCAGCACACTAGCTGTGGACACCAGCAAGGTCTGGATATTCACTGGCCTGTGTGAATGCGAAGGCATCCATCTGCTGGTGTGGGGTGCGTCAATAGCTCAAACAAAGCATTATCACCACTTCTGTTAATACATCAGGAAGTGGGATTTCTATTGTGCCACATGAAGCCATCAACATTGGGATTTTACAGACACCAGGAAAAGAGCAAGGCTCCTGATAAACATTTTTAATGTTTTTTGAATGGGTGTATTTCGAGAAATCAGAGGTTTTGGCTTGCAAATACTTACCATGCTAATACAATAGTTACTTACTCATCTGATAAAGGCATGCCAGTAATGGGTATGAGGTTTTATTTTAATGGCTTTAATCTTTGTTTTTTAAATGGTAAATTAAGTGTGATCTAAGTACAGAGAATCAGGGTGATTAAAAATTGGTTTCACTTGCACTTATGGTTAGCACTATGTTGCCACATTGTTATTTCTGCATTGAATTTTTATATTAGGGTGGCATCTTTAATATGATTTTATTTTGTCTTCCAGGAAAGTATTACATAGCAACTATGACCATGATCACAGCTTCCACTGCATTGACGATCATTATAATGAATCTCCATCACTGTGGCTCAGAAGCAAAGCCTGTTCCACAATGGGCCAGGGTGGTTATTTTGGACTACATGTCAAAAATCTTTTTTGTTTATGATGTGGGTGAAAATTGCACAAGTCCGAAAAGAGTGAAGAAAGAAGAACGTAAGTTAGAGGGGGATGATGGGTGTCAGAGGAGGCACAAAGAGGTAAGGAGCCACCTTTCCAATAGGAATGATGACTGTGATCTCAAGGAGAAGCTCAATGGAAATTTGAGTAAAAGCTATGGAGTTCATGGTGAAAATGTTAGGGAGACTGTTAATTGCTGTTCCTGTTACAAAATGCTGATTAAAAATATCGAGTATATTGCTAATTGTGTTAGAGACCATAAAGCAAACCGGGCCAAAGGAATTGAGTGGAAAAAAGTTGCAAAAGTGATGGATAGGTTTTTCATGTGGATTTTCTTTATCATGGTGTTTTTTATGAGTGTGCTGATCATTGGGAAAGCAGCTTAACTGAAGATGAAGATTTTGTAAATCTGAATACACTGGGTTAGCTTGTTTCAGTGGAGCTCTGGGACGGGGTGCTTTTGATATCTTTGTGTCTTGCATCTGTAACAACAAACAAATTGATTCTGTAGGCTGCAGCAGCGTGTTGAGACATTGCTCAGCTGAGGGCTTTGTTACTGACTGTCCTTGCCTTTTAGTTACAGGAGTGCAGCCCTGATGAGTCTGCTGGCTAAGCACTCTGTGCTCCATCTTGATGGGTGGTGGCCATGACTTCAGGCTGAATGGGGTGGAGCATTGCAGCGATGGAGCATTCAGCCTAGCAGGGAGCACTGTATTCAGAGGGCTGCATCTCTGCACCTTGTAACTTGACCAGTCCTTTCTCTCCCCTAGAAAAAAAAAATGTGTATTTGTGACATGGTGGCAGTTCCTGGAAATCATCCCTTCATGGCATCGCCTTTTTTCCTTTTTTAGCTTGTCTTCCTAACTTACCTTCTTGTTTATGGCTCTTTCTGATCACTTTTCCTATCATTTCATAGGTTCTACCTGTCTATCTGCTGTCTGGTGTGCCTTTCACTTCTAATACTGTTGAGTTTACTCAATGTGATGGTTACCTTGATCTTCCTTTTAATCATTTCCTGCTGCTGAATATTACCTCATTGTCACCGTGGCTCCAGTAAGCCAGATTCTCAGGACTAACTTCCTCACCAAGTCAGAGGGCCTCTCTCCCATTCTTTTTCTCTTGAGCCTAATAATAGGAAGGGCTTCTCTTGCTCTTCCTAGATGTCTCATTCCCCTGGGCATTTGTGCAAGATGGACCTCTAAATGCTATTTGAGACTGCTAAAATAGGAGGCTGTGACTTCTGCCTCTGCTCATTTTATTGACCTGCACCAATGTTCACCCCATGCATCCCTTGTCCACTCTTACATCCTCTTTAATACTTAAATTTTAAACTGTTTACAGGAATGCTGAGGTTGCTCTGTGCATTACTTAGGACAAAAGCATGATCATTCAGGCTCATTGAAGTAGTGCTATAATCAACACTCCTTGCTCAACACCTTAGTACTTATGTGTATGTGAATGTGTTTGTTGCTGACAACACCAAAACCCCCTCTTCTCTGTGTTAATTTCTGTTAACCCTCTTGGACTAATAGAGCTCTGGAAAATGTCTTGTGTAGTAAAGTGAGAAGCTAGTACCCGTGGCAGATAAATTGCTTTTACAAAGCACCCTGAACTTTGAAACCATGATATTCTAGATGCAGTGGGAGAGGCAGAATGACACTGTAATGGATCCCAGTCAAAAGTTCATGTGAAAAAACTCATTTTCATAATTGTTGCAGTTAATAGGAGCATACTTGCGAAGCTGTAACTTAAGAGCGAGGAGTCAAAGTGATGCAGTTCTTATGCCCAAATTTATTGGAAGAAAGGGAATCGTAATTATTATTATTATGATGTAAATGATGCATTGAATTGCTAATGGCAGGTTTTCTTTTGTGTGGAATAATTAATGCTGTAAGCTTATCTGGATTCTCATACATAATGCAAGCCTTAAAGTCCAGGTTCTAATGTAAAGCTAAACTGGGTGGCTAGCCAAGAATAAACTCAGTATGTGGAAAAAGTCTCAAGTGTGTTCCGTGTATATTATCAGTTCCCAGTCAACCGGGGTAACTTTGAATAGCTCCTTTAGAAGACAAGCTGTTCACTTTCACTGTGCAGAAAAATGGTTGCACCCATTTGCCATGGAGTTCAGGGTTTGGCGCTTACACTGCCTCTTTGAGGAAACTGATTTGTTCTTTGTTGTGAAAAAAAATATTGTACCAAAAGCCAAGGGAGCAAAGTATTTAAAGATAAGGGTAAAATATTCAGAACGTGAGTCTGAATGCATGGAAAACTGATGACCAAGGGTTTGTCCAAGGCTTATTGGTGGCATAAAGAAAGTAGAGAGTTACTGTTCACTGTCTCTTCCAATATAGGAACTGGGTACATCAAATATACACAGTCTGTACAATATGTGAGAAGGCTGAGGAGCTCCTTGCAACAGGATTTGTGAATGCTGAAAGATTATATGGATTTAAAGAGTCGCGGAAAAACATAGAAGAAAAATTTGTTGGCATACTACTAAATACAGTCATGAAGTGTTGAAAGGTGGAGCAATATTTTCATGACTGCATGTTCTTTTTCAGTGCTCTTCATCCTACTGGTGGCACCCATTAGAGACAGCTTCCATGTTTAGACAGACCTTTAGTCTGACTCAGAATATCTTTCTTAGAAATTCAGATTGTGCCCATGCCATTCTGTTCAAAACAAACTGCTGCAGTTGTGGGCTTCCCATGTATAAGGGAAAGTCTGCAATCATAGGTGGATCATGGGTGTTTTTATCATGCTGGTGCTCCTCAGTATGCTGCATGCTTCGATGATGATGTTGAAATCATATTTTGCACTTCCCTAGCATGTTTTATGTGAAGATGTGGTAGTACTAAAGAATTCTCTTCCTTAAAAGAATATGATCTGAAAATTATTCCTAGCTATTTGAATTTATTAACTATTGCATTTGCTTTTTAATTATTTTCTGTTAGCCTTTTCTTTGAATCACCAGGCATTCTCAAGTGTTTCTCTTCCTTTATTTACATATGGTGAATGTTGTTCTTGCTCTTGTAACAAACACTTTTCTGGTTTTAGTTCATAAGAGCCCTGGCTTCAATAAAGAATGTGAGCAGCAGATGATGGGTGCTGGTAGAAGTTGGTACCTGAAATGTTATTGTGAAGCTTCATGCTAGGACCCTCAAGAGTCACATCTTTGGACTTGATCATTTTCCAGGGTAAAAACACAACGTGATGCTGCATGGCCATGCTTCTGGTGACAAGGCTGATGCCATGCCACTGCAGCCATACAAGGGCTAGCTGGTTTAAAGCTAGCTCAGGAGTTAGGGGCTGTAGTTTAAGTGTCCCTCCAAGGTCTTATGTTTAGTTTGTATATCTCTGTATCTAGCTATTTCAGTAAGAAAAAACCTGCTCTAAATCAACCAAGTGTGTTAGCAGTCAGAACTGTATGTGACAACTCTAGTGCTGAGTGGAGACAGGAACATTTAATCTAATTCTGTATGTCCTGGTCTCTTCCTCTTTCCTTTGTGTGTCTCATGCTTAGATCCAGTAATCTTTGCAGAAGATTAAATCCAGAGATGATGAATGACTATGATTACAGTAACAGAAAAATATACAGAAACAGAAAACTATTTACGCACTTATCTGAGTAACTCTGCAGGCTTAACTTGAAGGCAGCGGGGTGACTTTATATTTATTGAGGAGTACAATTATGCTGTAAAAATACTGTTTGAGATCTGTGTGCTGCAGAGGCCTTTGAGGAATGAGCTGACAGATTTTTTTGTTGTACCACCTCTTGGCAGAGATCACCTCTCCCCTCTTGTATTGAGTCATTGCAGTGTTAAAATGAGGAGAAATATAAGCTATGTCCTGTGATGCCTTCACTGTGCACTCTTCCACAAGCAGGATTACAGAACTGAAGATGAAGTGTGATGGGATGTTGGGGTGTTGAGTTTCCAGTGGTGCAGAAAGGTAGGAGATGCCCTTAGCTACCCCAGGAAATCTGTTTCTGTTTGTGGAAATTGCAGCCTGAGGATTCAGGCTAAACCCAAAAGGATCATCCTGGGCAGTAAATGACATCTTGAAACAGAGTGGGTTTCTCCATGTTTCAGGAATTCAGATGTTACATCGTAAGCTATCTGCATGTTTCATCCTCTGGTTAACAAAGCTTTGTTCTCTGACCCTGCCAGAAGTATGGCAAGTGTCTGAGAGTTGTTTCTCAAGAAGTGCAGGAGTGTGGCAAGAACTCCTGATTGTGCATCTTTGTTCCAATTTGAGAAACAGAAGACCTGTAATGGGATTGTTTAGGAGATGGGAAAAGGAGAGTGTGGGGTGAGAGGGAATTCCTTTCATTCTGTTCATAAAACTGGGAAGAATCCATCTTTTCTTACAAACTTGTTACTTGTTGAAGAAAAGAATATGTTGACTCGTTTTCATTCTTAAAATCATTTCATCAGTGACAGGATATAGGACTAAAGGTGGCCTCTGGAGTTTGTGTGCAGCCACCTCTTTTGTACTTGCAGGCAGAGTGAGTAACCTAGAGCTCAATTAAAGGAGGAGAGCAAGCTGAACATCTTTCTCACTGTTTCTGAAGTCCACTGAAAAAGAGAAATCTTTCTTCTTTGTTAGAAACAAGTCCAGCTGTGTGGAAGGGACAAGAGGTAGCAGAGGAGTTTGTATCTAGTTTGTGTTGTGCAAATTAGAGCTTCATTGCCTCCAGACACTTTTTAAGAACTCCGTTCTGCAAGATGGCAGTGAACAATACTGTTTTTACATTGATTGCAGTAAGGAATAACTGAGATTGCAAGTACCCAGCTCAAGTTTGTTCTTATCTCTTTCTTTCTAAATACTTTTGTGCATTTGATTCTTAGCCTGTAGTCCACAGACCGCTGAAGGTCTGCAAGGCCACCAGGAATACACTGCAGTTGTTCCGTCAAGCTGTACAGGTTTAACCCATCCTTCCATGTGGCTACATGTGCGGATTTGTGAGATTGTTTGAGCTCCAAAAGTTGTCCAATTTAGCTACTTGGGTGGACAACAAGGGCAGTGAATTTATCAAGGCATTTATTGTGCTAGTACTCCTTTGGGTCTTGTGAGCCATATTAGCTCTTGGGAGCTGTCGGGAGCACAAGGTGTTCCCATGTCTGTCTCTACCACAAAGGCAAGTCTCACAGGCAGTGCAGCCTGCCCTTCTGGTTACGTGCGGTGCAGGGACTGACCTCGCAGCAGGCTAGTGGTGAACTAAGTCATGCTTGTTCTTGGGCATGCAGGGTCCTGAGTTGCTTTGGCTGGCCATGACAGTGCTGCATCTCCAGGTGTAGTTCTAGCCATTGTGTTTGAGAAGGCAATTCAGGGGTACCTTTGCAACAGGACGAAATACAAATATAACTGTTGAGGGAGGGATGTCAGCTGATGGGGAGCATAGCAGGGTGGAGAAGGTGGTCTGTGCTCTTAGTTCCAGATGCAGTTTTTGCACAGAACTGTTATGCCTTGGTTTATTCTTGGGCACTCCTGCTTCAGAGTAGAAGTCAATGTAGTGAACACTCAGAAAACACAAATCAAGATTAAAAAATGGCAGCTGCAGTTTTAAAAAGGGTTTTTCATTCTAGTTCCTGAAAACATTTATTTAAAAAGTGATTCAGTACTACCTTCTAAGTAACCCACATAGAACTATGGATTTTTCTGGGGAGCAGGTATTGCTGTTTGCTTCCTCTGCCATTCTGAGCATTTATCTTTACCAGGTTCTGTGCCTTGACGTTCACACAGCTACTCGTAATAAATTTTCACCTCTGTTTTAAAAGAACTTGAAACAGATTTTTATATGCCATTATTTTTATTCATATCACTCTTCACTGAACAAGATTTTATCTATGGTGTTGGGAGTTGCTGGGGACTGCACTTCACAAAGTCTGCCCTGCATTACCCTTTGGTTTGAAGAATTCACTGGTTTTAGTTAATCTGAATGCAATGACAGAGCTGGCAAAGGAAGAGTGGAGCAAAAAATAACATGGTTTTTAAAATTGCTTAAACCTAACCCTGATTACTGTAGGCAGTGTGTTTCAGTGAATAAAATGACTAAATTTGGATTCACTGGGTATTTGCTTGCTATGTGTCACCACTAACAGATAACTTTGATTAATGGGGGTCTTGAATACTGTGTAATAACATCATATTCTGGTTTTGTTTGCTTGTGAATTCTCCATTAGCATGCTTAAGAACATGCTAGCAGGAAATTTGAGCCAATATAATGTGAACAAATAAAGAATGATACTGTGATTAATGCATGCATCTGTAAGGTTTTGTTGTTAGTGTGCCATAGGTAAGTAATAGATCTGGCTCTTTTATTCATTCTGTATTTTCAGTTCTAGCTGACACTACCAAGCTGCTCACTACATTTCAGTGGCAGGAGTGCCTTTTGCTAGTGTTTCACTGTAGCAAAAATGGACTCTAACAATAAAGTTAAATAAATGGTAAAGTCATCTGGAGTAGCCTCCAGAAGTTAGGAAAGCCCTTCACAGATTAAAACATTTGGCTAGAATGTGGAGTCCATGTTCAATGGTGATGAAAGTGGTGATGGTGTGACCTCCATAGGGCCAAGGTTGGTTAGAGGAAGGCAGCGCAGATACTCTCATTTTGCAAACACCATGTAGCATTATTTTGCAACAGAGATGTAAGGAAAGAGAAGGGAAAAACTAACTAAAAATGAGGTGAAAGATGTAAAATTGTTGAGACTGTTGTTCAGCACTTGTGAGTTCACTAGAGCATGTTCTTGCTGTGGTATAGCTACTTCCATTTCACATCTCATTCACTGTCCAACCTGTGTCCGGGCGTGGACTGCCAGCAAGTCAAACGCAGCTCCCACCCTGGGGCTGTATTGCAGTCTGTACCCCGGTCTGTTCTGGGGCAGGGGTTACTGGCTCAGTCAGGGACAAAGGTGCCAGGTTACCCTGAATCACAGTGATGTGTCTGAGCCTGCACCAGCTTGTGATGGAAAGGTGGGACCCCGAGGAGACACCGTCACCACCTGCTGGTAAACTAGTCCCACCTTGTCCCTTTGCTCAGTTCCCAAAGGTAAGTGTCTGGTGGCCCTCAGTGTGAAGATTGTCACTTACGCGGTCTAGAAGGTTGGCTTCCTGCATGGCCCTAAGTTCCTTCTGGCACCCATGTATATTCAAATCATTTTCTGTCCAGCTCACCCACTTTCTCACAGGAAGTTGATAGATGCGCTTCTGACATGGTTCAGAGCTGTTTAAATGTATTGTTATGTCTGTCAGGCTGTGCCCACTTTTGTTCAGCATATTAATGCTCTAGGTGACTGCCAGTAAGGTATCTATGGTGAGTGAAACTTGTATTGCTTTTATGTGGTGTTTTTAGCATAACTGGAAACAGAATGGTGATCATGAGACAATCTCCATCCTCGTAGCTAAAATGGTGTATTGGGTCTGGCTGAGATGGAGTAATTTTCCTCATAGCAGCCCTCATAGTGCTGTGCTTTGTATTGGTAGCTAGAAAGATAACACACCAGTGTCTTGGCTACTGCTAAGTGGTGCTCGCAAAGCATCAAGGCTGTCTCTCCAACATTTCCCCCCCTCACCAGTAGGCTGGGGGTGGGCAAGATCTTGGGAGGGGACATAGGCAGGACAGCTGACCCAAACTGGCCAAAGGGATATTCCATACCATATGGTGTCTGCTCAGCAATAAAAGCTAAGAGAAAGGAGGAGGAAGTGGGGGCATTTGTTATTTATGACATTTGTCTTCTGGAGCAACTACATGTACTGAAGCCCTGCTTCCTGGGAAGTGGCTGGACGTTGCCTGCTGATGGGAAGTAGAGAATAAATCTTCTGTTTTCCCTTGCTTCCATGTGCGGCCTTTGCTTTTGCTTTATTAAACTGCCTTTATCTTGACCCATGAGGGTTTTTTTTTTTCCATCTTATTTCCCTGCCCCTGTCCTGCTGAGGAGGGGAGTGATAGAGTGGCTTGGTGGCGCCTGGTGTTCAGCCAAGGTCAACTCACCACAGATAGGAATGTTTCATAAAGACTTAACGCTAACATCACAAACCCAAGAGTAAACTGGCCCCTCACCCCCTTGCACTCAACCAGTAGTGTAGTGCAAGTGAGCTCAGGGGTCTGGTGTTCAGATACGGGCAAAACTTCACTTAGTCACCTTCAGGATAAGCTGCCTTAGTTCTGCTTTTGAATGCCATGTTCACTACCCTGCAGAGGTTGTTTGAACCGTAACAAAGAGCATTTTTCAACACCATAGTTCAATGTGGAGTGTGCTGGATGTGCTTATTTGGCGCAGCACCTTTGAACTGCATGAATTCTCAGCAGTGCTTCAAGCCAGCAAGTTTTGTGTCACTTGGAGTATTACACTGGGACCCTCGGTTCCTCAGGCATCAGCAGCAAACCAGCCTGGAGGTCCTGTCCCCAGGAGAGGGGAGGAGAGGTGAAGGGTGGTGGTGAGAATGAGTCCAGGGCCCAGGTGTTGCTGCTGTGAATGTCAGCATCTTGCAAGAGCTCCTCCTGTGGAGATAGTTCCTCACCTAAATCCTGAGACCTCTAGGGGTCATACGAGTGCTGTTCAATTGCTGGGGTGCTTCAAGGCAGTGCTTGTAGGCAATTTTTTAATGATTAAAAAAAAAAAAAGAAAAAGCTGCTCTTAACCCTAAATGTTCTGTTTTCTCCAAGATTGCAACAAGTCATATAGACTTGGTCCCTTGTTAGCATGGTTGTTCCTGCTAACCTTTTATTAAGGTCTAGGTAAATGAAGAATTGTGTCCCATGGGCAAGTGCAAAGACTGCTGTTCTGAAAGGCTGTTTCATGGCTTCCTCAGAAGCCATGCTTTAATTTACAGTGTGATCCAGGGGCTAATAGTCTTATGAACAGAACTGATTTGAGGTAGTCTGTTAGTCCTCAAAGTACTGCAGATTGAAGCCTCCGTGAGCAGTGGAGACTGGTCCTACACCTAGTACAGACAGTCTGGTATATTGCTATACCTAGAGAAAAATGCGTGCTGAAGGCATTGGGCACTGTGGCAGGAGGAACTTGAGCCCTTGGCCAGGTTAGCAGAGATGTGTCAATTTAGGGTTTCTGACCAACTTCAGGTAGCTTAGAAAAAGAGGCCTTGTGCAAATGGCTTTCTTCCATTGATCTTGCTCTTCTCTGAGTTGCTTCTGAGTTCTTCAGCCCTTTTACTCCTCTAGTCCTTATATTCTCTTCTGAGAGTAGAAAGAATCCTGTTATGCCCTAGATTAGACCATACCCACTATAAGAAACAACTTTAGCATCATGGTACTGTTCCCTCTGCCCCACAAATGTGTCTCCTTGAGTTCGGTAGCCACAGACTGGATGGGGCAACATCCCTGATGTGGAAGAAAAAGGGATCATTTGCTCTCACTGTTACTTTACAACTAATCTCATACCCTGCTTACTGCAAAACATATTAGTGTGAAAGCGGGTCCTCTCTATGTATGAGACTCTCTACAGCCAGCTAGTCTGAGGAGGGGGAAATCATCGAAGCAGTTCCATAGATGGCTTTCACTTCAAAAGATGGACACATTGGTAAATGCAATTTGTAACACTTCTGAAGAAGGCAGAAGAAACGGTGTTCTGGCTGGTTCGTTATTGTAATCCAAGCCTGTGCTTGTTCCTGGAGATGATGGTTCTTTTCAAAATGCCAACTTAAACTTCCACTGTTGCATCAGATTGCATTGCTCTGGAGGATTCCTGGAGCGTGGAGACTGTGCAACTCATATGAGGTAACAGATGTAGTAAGACTCTGCTGGAGGTAATTTGGTCCGGTTTAAGTGACCCACAGCACTTAAATTGCAGCCTGGTCCTTGCCTATGCTCTAACCTTCCCCCAGGGCACTGTTTCCATTGCACCTGCTTCTGCTCCTTGGAGGTGGTCCTCTTGAGCCCAGCTAGGTGGGTGACTCCTTCCCCTTCCCTTTCCATCCCAGAGGGACTTGCACCTGAAGCTCTCCCTGCACATGGCAGAGTGGAGGAGGCAATGTTGCTGAGAAGGCAGAATGGCTGCAGACACTACCAGACTCTGTCATCGATCTGGGTGTATTTGCGTGAATGATGATATGGTCAGTTTGGGGAGCGGGACTTCATCTTTGTGCAAGCAGCAAAACATAAGTCATGTTCATTTCCACTGTGCTGCAGCTGTGACTGTTGCATTGCTATTTTGTAGCATGTATTTTCTTTAAAAAAAACCCTAAAACCCACAAAAAGCAGCCAGAACAAGAAGGTAATTATTAACCAGATTTGTATGAGTATTGGCTTAAATCCATTAAATACATCAAGCCCTGCCTATAGTGAAGGAGCATGGGACAATTACTGATTTCAGAAATTCCTGTCTGTGCAGGACATCTGAAAGGTTACAAGTGGTGAACTCGAAAGAAGCCTTGCAGGGATGCAGTGCAACCTAAAATTGCAGGTTTTGCACATGGATGATGGTGCTTTATCACAGACCAGAGGAGACAATGGGCAGATTCACAGTGGTTTGGCATCTAGTTTCGATGAGATGCTTTAAGATATTAAAAATGAGGCACTGAAATATCATTATAGCTCTGGGCCATGGTCATGCTGGGACTGAGGCCTAGTGTTGTGGCTTGCCTAGCAGCAAGCAAGCACCCTGTGGTTTTCTTGCAGGATGTATGAATAAATTGCTCTACATGGGGGTGAATACAAGACAGAACACAGAGTGATACTGGGTTTTTTTATTGCCTGATATGTTTAGTGGGGATGCTTAGCTAGGACAGTGTATATTGTTAGTTATTTCTCTATTTCTCCTACTTAATGACGGTAGCTTCCCCCCCCCTCCCCCCCCAAATTAAGCATTTCTTGACAATTTTAGAGATGTCACTTGAAGGAATAGAGCATAGTGCTAGAATAGCTGCTTTGGCTAAGCTCTGGATCCCGCCTAGGCTGCTTGCACCTGTGGGTGCTTTGTGCCCTGGGAGCAGGACCACTGCTTTGGAGGTGTCCCAAAGGTGTGTTGGGCTTACCTACAGCTCTGCAGTTCTCATGTGTTCACCCTTCAGGTGCACCCAGGTGTTACTGCTGAATAAACAAACACAGGCAATTTGTATTATAGAGAGAAAGATTTCTCTTAAAATAGATTAAATCTGCAGGAAAAGGGAATAGAGAATTACTTTAATCCAGGAAGGACTATGGGGGGGAGGGTGTGCCCAACAAAACCCAGTTTTGTTAGAATTTTGTTACTCTCTACCTTGTACGTGAGCCTCCCCTCTTTTTTTATTGCTCCTATGGATTATGCTGTCTCATTGTAAGTAATATTTCTCCAAAGAGTGATTTTATCTATACCAAGTAATTCACCTAATTGCATGCTATTGAAATAAAAGGGTTCAGTCTGGTACTGAGCTAGAAGTTCCAAGGTTCAGCACAAAACTGGGTGAAAAAGTATCTTATCAAGGATCTATACAGTCACTTGTAGTTTGCTCTTCTTCCCTTAAATGCTGTCCAACAATTCTAGATCCTGTATGAAATCAGTGGCTTCAGTTTTATGACCTCAGTCTAGAACAGCTATGTGATGTTTTGCAAACCTCCTCCCATGAGAAGACCAATGCTAATTCCTTTCGCTGCAGTCAGTGGCTGTAGCACAGCCTAGCTTCTGTCTTGGCTTTTCTGCTTCAGCCTCGCTGAGTTAAATGCCAGAGGTTTATAACATCTTTCTATCTGGGTGAATTTTTTTGGCCTGTGAATCTACTAATTGCTGTTTGTAAATTTTCCTGGTGGTAAAGGTCACAAAGATAACTTGGCCCCTATAGCTTAACCTTTTGGTGCATCTCAGATTGTGAGAGGCAGTGTTGAAGTCTGCTAATGAAATTAATTACTGTTCTGAGGTTTCATTATAAAGAAAGACTATTTTGCCTTTGTAGTTCACTTCCATCCAATTTTTGCATGGCATCTCAGATTTGGGTTAGGAACCTCTAATTTTACTGGAGCACAATCAGATGGTAGAAACAGCTTTGCCAGATGTAAACCTGATGCTGAACTGTGTTGCATAGGTGCCTTCCTCTGCTTCATGAGACTGGAAACCATGCTGTTGCTTTTGTGTTTTCCCTCTACGCTTTCTGCCTTTGCTAGGAACATCTCCAGACTGATGAAACTGGAGCAAAGCCTGAGAATAAGACAACAGTATGGTGGTGCCTAGAGCTGCACCAGCCAGCACTGAGTGTTCACTCTACCCCTGCAGACAATTTGCTCATGAAAGTGGGTGTTTGTGAGGGTCAGGTTTGCTTTCCAAAGCCCCACCTGTGTACAAATAGGGGATCCAATGCCCCAAACCAATCAGTTCCTGTTTGAGGGAACCAGGAGCAGTTGGCACCAGGGTGTCTTCACAGAAACCTGGGGTCACCCTGCTCCTTCCATCTGGCACTCCTGGTTAGCCTTTGCTCCCTCACACTGAAATGCATGGGGCTGTCTCCGCTGCTCTTCCCAGGAGTCACACTGGCAGAGTCCAGCAGGGCAAGTAGAGCCGAGTTAATCCCAAATCCTGCAGAACGGCCTTTTATGTGAGCCGTGGGGAGGATGTGCAGAAGCAGCTGTTTGCCTCTGTCCTTTCTGCATGCTGTCCCCTTCAGCTCATCTTTGCCGAGGTTGTCCTACTGTGTTTTGTCACTGGGGACAGCATCGCAAAGGTGGCATTGCAGCTTTTCTGGAGCTCTTGCAGGATAGCCAGTCATGGTGGTACACTAGAGACTTACCTAAGTTTAGAAAGCTCTCTAGAGCAGATGTTGCAGAGAAGACCACCACTGGCAGAGGCAGTCAGCCAAGGGACATGCGCAAGCCTTGGCTATTTCTTCTTGATGCTCTAGGGACCCTATGGACTAGTATCGCAGCCTTGCCTTTCCTGCCAGGAGTGCTGTCTTTTGTCAGGAGTATTTGAGGCACCTGTAAAATGTAGCTTATGAGTTTAAAACTAGGCAGTAAAGTATGCTTATGGTTATGCGAATCACAAGGCAAGATGCAATCCATTACATTAAACGGGAGAGTCCTGAAATGCTTATGAGGGTTCATCGAAAATAGATAACAATGCGTACATAGTTTTTCCACCTTCAAAGTACTTTGTAGGTACTTACGTACTTGCTCTAATGAATCAGCTAGATGCTAATCCATATCCTGGTCTCACAGCTGTGCAATACAAATAGGAATTGTTCAAGGCTGTGTGGATGCGTTACTGTGCCCTAGCTCAGGCAGTGGGGCTGGGCCCTCTGGTTGGGCTGGGTGTGCTCTGCCAGGGTGCCGTGGCTGCAGTCCAGGGCCAGACCTCCCCAGACCGCTCTCCTCTCTGCAAGTCCAGGCCTGCAGGGGTTATGCAGAGCGTATGGAGGAGGAATGTACGCTGTAACATCTATGTGCTGTTGTACTGGCAAAAGCTGATTTTAGCTGTCTCCCTGAGGTGTGTGTCTCTTAGCCCCTTTGCTGGATTATGTTTTAGCACCGAGTATGAATGCAATGATCAGATGTACCTTAAAGCAGCTTTTCAGGCAGCATGTAAGAAAGATGGGGACAAACTTTTTAGCAGGGCCTGTTGCAACAGGACAAGGGAGAATGGTTTTAAACTAAAAGAGGGTAGACTTAGACTAGATATAAGGAAGAAATTTTTTACACTGAGGGTGGTGAAACACTGGCACAGGTTGCCCAGAGAGGTGGTAGATGCCCCATCCCTGGAAACATTCAAGGYCAGGTTGGACGGGGCTCTGAGCAACCTGATCTAGTTGGAGATGTCCCTGCCCATGGCAGGGGGGTTGGACTAG